>JAVSCE010017046.1:0-97039 GCA_032199065.1 Smutsia gigantea
AAGTGATGTAAATAAGGGTGGATGCATAGCAAAGCTATGTCCCAAATTAAGCTACAGAACTAGTCAAGTGAGGGCATGACTTCCAACTCCTCTAATCACTGGAATGACTTGTAACTCCTTACATTGCCAGAACTGGGTCAAGGATTCAACTGTCAGCATCCATGCTATTGGTGGCTCTGTGATCCCTTAAAACTGGATGATAGCACACTCATTGTCACTTGGGAATAAATCCTCTTCTAGCCATGCTTCTTTGAGTCACTAACTTCTCATTTGTACTTGGAAGCAGGTGCATCTAAATTGCTAAGCCTCACCCATGCACCTGCATTCTAGCTGAAAGGAAAGCTGGGAACTTATCAACTTTTAGCCCTACAGAATGGGAGGTGGGCTTTATCTCTCGCTATAACTCATACTTTGGAAAATTGACCAACTAAGGGATTGGTCCATCTGCAGCACAGCCAAAATGACCGTGACAGATGTTTTCTTTATATCTGGAGTGTCTGCATATGAATAACAGAGAATCTTCACCTACTGTGGGAAGTTAGGGAAAGCTTTGATGAGTAAGTGACTTAATCATACACCAAAGGATGAATAAAAGCTAGCTAGCCTGACTGAAGGCTGGGGGAGGAAGGGAGTGTTACAAACCAAAGGAAGAACATATATGAAGACCTGTATTTAAGAAGGAACCTGGTATTTAGAAATGGAGTGAAATCCATGTACTTTGAGATGAAGCCAAGATGTTAGGTGAAATGTAGTTCTCTAGGCCCTTCAAGGTCATGTGTAAGTCTGTGAACTTTATCCTAGGAACTCCATAAGGGCGATGCAAGGTTAGAGGTCAGTGAACTTAAGAAGCACAAGCTTTAAAGAGATTACTCAGGTCTCTGTGTGAAGAAAAATTGGCACTCAAACGTTGAAATCATTCAGCAGTGAATGGGAAAGCAGTGTGGTGGTTGGGTGGGGGAGGTAAAATGAGAAGCTTTGGAGGCGAGAGACTTGCTTATCTTGAACAAATCATTTAACCTCCCTGAGGCTCATCCCTCACTCATAAAATGAGCTTGTTTTCCAGTATTTATCCAGCTCCTAGTTCTTATGAAGTGAAATGAAACAGAAAATGTGATTTTTAATTTTGAAATGCTCTCGAACATGATATTGTAGTAAATGTTTAGTGGGTGCCCAATTATTTTGCTAAGTATGGTGGAGGGCATACACAAGTTTATGAAATTTATGGGGAAATATTCTAGTTTCACATTTTATAGAATATCATTTTTTCTAGTGGGTCTCTGGTCTCTATAATTTTAACTACACTTTTGTAGGGAGGCAGTATTATCCTGCAGATTGACTGATACATGTAAAGCATTTATTGCAGTACCTCACACATAGTAAGCACCTAATGAATGTTAAACACCATAAGTAATAATGCACGGATCATGAAATTATTCCCAAAATATATATGACATTGGTCCTTCATTTTGGTAATTGTTTAAATTTATCCAATAGAAAATGCCTTTGTAATCCATAAAATTGCAGTACATACTGCTTATACCCATGACAGACATCAATAATTAATTACAGCACTCCTTCCCTTGGAGAAGTTGGCACTTGGGGAAAAAAGGAATTATTTTATCATTGTTCTAGGTGTTCACAAAGGGGGTATTAATTTGCTAATAATTGTTCTTCTTGCAGGAGGATGAGATATTCTAGAAGTCTGGGAAGCAGAAGATCTTTCTTCTTTAACAATAGCAACAAAAATCCTAGAACTTTCCATCTAATAGAGACTAGTTAATCTGTGTTGATGAACTCATCTATTGCATTCTCAGTATCTCTTGGAAGGTTAAAGCTATATGTCAATGAGAAATAAGGATAAACATTTCCAAGACTGATATGCTATGGACTGGCCTCCAAGAAATGGAGCTGGCTTTTTATAAACCCTGTAGGTGCCAACTAGGGCCCACTACTTAGGATGAACAATACTAGTTAAATGAAAGACTTGGGCTCCCACCCTTGATGAAGGACCAATGCTTCCCCAAACATAAACCCTGTTTTTGCAACTCCTACTGCTAGCTCAGTGTATCATATGACTGAAATTATAAGGCTTGGGTCCTGATGCCCAGGGCAGAGACTGTTTTCCACCACCCATACTAAACTGGCAGCATACAATTGGAGCCAAGTTTCTGCCACATCATAGCAGGTAATGATGCCAGGGGAAAAGCCAGTGCTTCTTGAATCATGCAGCTTAAAATTTCACAGCTCAAGGTTTAGGGCCAGCCGAGTCTTCCATTTGGCCCTGCTACAAATGAACAACTGGGAACCCACATACCTGCTGCTAATTCTATCTCCAGTAGTTTTTCCTGAATGCTCTTCTAGTTTACCTGTATGTGTGTGTGTGTGAACATTTGCTCTAGTATTACAGAGTGTTAATTATACCTCCATGTAAATTAATCTGGCTTCTTTTCTTTTTTAATTTGAGATCAGACATTGAAGGTTTAAGAGCTTTGAATAGAAGGAGCAGAGATAATTTCAGAAAAATAGGGTTTTGTTTGAAGTAATGTAGGGTAAATGTGGAAATCAGTGTTCCTGCCTTTAAATGCTGCTTCTCTATCCAGCCTAGTATCCACCTTATAAAACCTGCTGATCTACTTAGTTCAATATTTTTCCTGTGGCTTCACCACTCACCAGTTATTTAGAGCTTCTTTCGTTTGCTTTTCTAAGTTCTTATCCCAGCAGCTGCCACCAGAATCTCAGTTCCTCTCTGCCTAGCTTCTGCAGAATGAAAACCTATTTAGACAACTCTTGTTTGCTTTCTTCTGTAGAATCACCTGTTTTCTTTTTCCTCTGTGCCATACAGCAGCCAGAGCACGAGTGTCATCCTCCAAATGTGGTATCTATATTGGCATAACTTAGTTCCCATAATGACCTCTATCCAGTGGTGTGATGGTGATAGTTTAGCAGCAATCTAGGCCAGAGAGGAGCTCTAATTTGCAACATGCTGATTCCTGTGGTGCAAATATTTCTACCATGATTAATTTCAGGATATCAATGCAAAGTCACTGAAAGTGGTGTTCTGAAGAGGTATGCAGCAGTATATAGTATGTCTACTACAAAGATACGACAGATGTAGATGACCTCAAGAATATAGATTTTTAAAAATAGTCAAATAATCAGGAATTATTGAGTATTTGTTACCTTATTTCTAGTATAATCTACCTACTTCTAAGTTTACATATTTAAATGATTATTGTAAAACTTTCTTTTATTTCCAGGTACTCTCTTCTTTCTTCAACTGAGCATTGCTTTAAGAAATTTGGGAAAGAGATGAGAATTGCTAGAATGCTAACTTTAAACCACAGTAATAAACACATATGTTTACCCTCCTGTGTAAACCTTCCCTGAAGCCTTTATATATGTATTTTCCTTAACTATCTTTGGGGTTCCAAACTGGCTTACAGTTAGTATAATCATTAGAAAGAATTCTTTTTAATTAAATGTATTTCATTATAATACTTAGTCTGCTGTGTACTCATTAAGAGAAATTATCTATTATTCTCTTCTAAACATTGAATTTGTTTCACAGCCTTAAACTGTCTCTGGGATCCTCCCACACTGAGTACTTATTAATTTCTTTATTCAAAAGTATCCTCATTTATCACCTCACACCGGTGAGGATGGCCAACATCCAAAACACAAACAACAACAAATGTTGGCGAGGATGTGGAGAAAAGGGAACCCTCCTACACTGCTGGTGGGAATGCAAATAGTTCAACCATTGTGGAAAGCAGTATGGAGGTTCCTCAAAAAACTCAAAATAGAAATACCATTTGGCCCAGGAATTCCACTCCTAGGAATTTACCCTAAGAATGCAGCAGCCCAATTTGAAAAGGACTGATGCACCCCTATGTTTATTGCAGCACTATTTACAATAGCCAAGAAATGGAAGCAACCTAAGTGTCCATCAGTAGATGAATGGATAAAGAAGAAGTGGTACATATACACAATGGAATATTATTCAGCCATAAGAAGAAAACAAATCCTACCATTTGCAACAACATGGATGGAGCTAGAGGGTATTATGCTC
Source organism: Smutsia gigantea (assembly GCA_032199065.1). Lineage (NCBI taxonomy): Eukaryota > Metazoa > Chordata > Mammalia > Pholidota > Manidae > Smutsia > Smutsia gigantea. The sequence goes on from JAVSCE010017046.1 coordinate 4,070, forward strand.
AGTGAAATAAGCCAAGCCGAAAAAGACAAGTATCAAATGATTTCACTCATATGTGGAGTATAAAACAAAGAAAAAATACTGAAGGAACAAAACAGCAGCAGACTCACAGAACCCAAGAACGGACTAATAGTTACCAAAGGGAAAGGGACTGGGGAAATGGGTGGGAAGGGAGGGATAAGAGGGAAAAGGGCATTACGACTAGCAGATGTAATGTTGGGGGGGCACGGGGAGGGCAGTACAACTCAGAGAAGACAAGTAGTGATTCTATAGCATCTCACTACGCTGATGGACAGTGACTGTAATGGGTTTGGTGGGGGACCTGATGAAGGGGTAGTTTAATAATCGTAATATTGCACATGTAATTGTAAATTAATGATAATAAAATAAATTATATTAAAAAAAAAAAAAAACACAGGACCCATCTATATGCTGCCTACAAGAGATTCACTTCAAACCCAAAGACATAAACAGACTAAAAGTAAAGGGATGGAAAAAGATATTTCATGCAACTAATAGTGACAAAGAAGCAGGAGTTGCAGTACTTGTATCAGACAAAATAGACTTCATAACAAATAAAGTCACAAGAGACAAAGAAGGACATTACATAATGATAAAGGGGTCAGTCCAACAAGAGGATATAACTATTATAAATATCTATGCACCCAACATAGGATCACCTACATATGGGAAACAAACAATCACATAATTAAAGGGGGAAATAGAATGCAATGCATTCATTTTAGGAGACTTCAAGACACCACTCACTCCAAATGACAAATCAACCAGACAGAAAATAGAGACAAAGGCACTAAACAACATATTAGAACAGATGGACCTAACAGACATCTACAGAATGCTCCATCGAAAAGCACCAGGATACACATTCTTCTCAAGTGCACATGGAACATTTTCAAGAATAGATCATATACTAGGCCAAAAAAAGAACCTCAGTAAATTCAAAAAGATTGAAATTGTACCAACAGCTTCTCAGATCACAAAGGTATGAAACCAGTAATAAATTACACAAAGAAAATGAAAACGCTGACAAACACATGGAGGCTTAATGACATGCTCCTAAATAATCAAGGGATCGATGACCAAATAAAAACAGAGATCAAACAATATATGGAGACAAATGACAATAATAATTCAACACCACAAAATCTGTGGGACATAGCAAAGGCAGTGCTAAGAGGGAAATATATTGCAATACAAGCCTACCTCAGGAAAGAAGAACAATCCCAAATGAACAGTCTATAAACTCGCAATTAATGAAATTAGAAAAGGAAGAACAAATGAAGACCAAAGTCAGTAGAAGGAGGGACATAATAAAGATGAAAGCACAAATAAATAAAATTGAGAAGAATAAAACAATAGAAAGAATCAATGAAAGCAGGAGCTGGTTCTTCGAGTAAATAAAATAGATAAACATCTGGCAGGACTTATCAAGAAAGAAGAGTGTCTGCACACATAAACAATCAGAAACGAGAATGGAAAAATCACTACGGACACCACAGAAATACAAAGAATTATGAGAGAATACTATGAAAAATTACATGCTAACAAACTGGATAACCTAGAAGAAATGGACAACTTGCCAGAAAAATACAACCTTCCAAGGCTGACCAAGGAAAAACAGAAAATCTGAAGAGACCAATTACCAGCAAAGAAATTGAATTGGTAATCAAAAAACTACCTAAGAACAAAACCCCTGGCCAGATGGTTTCACTACTGAATTTTTTCAAACATTTAGTGAAGACTTAATACCCATTGTCCTTAAAGTTTTCCAAAAAGTAGAAGAGGAGGGAATACCGCCAAACTCATTCTATGAGGCCAACATCACTCTAATACCAAAACCAGGCAAAGACACCAAAAAAAAGAAAATTACACACCAATATCCCTGATGAACACAGATGGAAAGATACTCAACCACATATTACCAAACTGAAGTAAAAAATACACCAAAAAGATCCTTCATGATCAAGTGGGATTCATCCCAGGGATGCAAGGATGGTACAATACTCAAAAATCCATCAACATCATCCACTACATCAACAAAAAGGACAAAAACCACATGATCATCTCCATAGATGCTGAAAAAGCATTTGACAAAATTCAACATCCATTCATGATAAAAACTATCAACAAAATGGGTATAGAAGGCAAGTACCTCAACATAATAAAGGCCATATATGACCACCCACAGCCAACATCATACTTAACAGCAAGAAGCGAAAGCTTTTCCTTTAAGATCGGAAACAAGACAAGTATGCCCACTCTCCATACTTTTATTCAACATATTTCTGGAGGTCCTAGCCACAGCAGTCAGACAACACAAAGAAATAAAAGGCATCCAGATTGCCAAGGAAGAAGTTAAACTGTCCCTGTTTGCAGATGACATGATATTGTACATTAAAAACCCTAAAGAGACTTCCGGGAAGATGGCAGTGTTAGCAGGGCGGCAGAAATCTCCTCCCAAAACTATATAAATCTACGAAAATACAGCAAATATAACTATTCCTAAAAGAGAGACCAGAGCACACAGGAAACTGCACAGTGTGCAGCCACACCCGGGAGGACTCAGCACCCCGCGAGGCGGGTAAGATACACAGCTGAAACCTGGCGGCACCCGAGCGCTCACCCAGCCCAGCGCACCAGCAGGAGGAGAGGATTCGGAGCTGGGAGGGAGTGGAAGAGCAGGTCCGCGAAATAACCAGCCCCGGTGGTCTGTGCCCGGAGCGCTGACACACATCGCGCAGTGCATCGGATATCGGAGAGGAAGAAGGTGCAGGTTTTGAGCCAGGAATGCGCCAGGACCATGCAGGCAGCGCCCCGGGACAAGAGAAAAGTGCGCACGGTTAGTAGTGGTCTCGGAGGGGTGGGGGCCCAGCGAGGGAACACCATCGCCCCGGCGGGCTCAGCCCTGCAGGCTGGAAGTCCTGGAGAACTTCGATCCCCTTTGCTGGTGATGGAGAGAAGGGAAGAGCCACGCTGGAACTTTATACAAAAAACAATAGCCTCCCATTCGTTTCCGCCCTGGCCAGACCTGCAAAAAGTGGCGCGGCCATGGCTGTGGATTGGAGCAACAGCGACACCTACAGCACGCTTAAAGAATCCACTCCAGGTGGGCTTTTTTTTTCTTCTTTCTTTTCTTTTTCTTTTCCCCTTTCCTTATCCTTTCTTATCCGTCTTTCTTCTTTCTCTTTTCTTTCTCTTCCTTCTTTTTTTTGCTTGTTTGTTTTTCTTGCTTTTTTATTAATTTTTTTTCCCTTTCCTTTTTCTTTCTTTTCTTTCTTCTTTCTCTCCCTACTTTTTTTGCTTATTTGTTTTTTTTCCTTTTTTTTTGTGGGTTTTTTTTTAAGCCTTAAAGACCCCAGCTGACATACTTGGCACCTACCAGCGACCACTCCTATCAACATGACAAGACAGAGGAACATGATACAGACAAAAATCACCAAGACCCAGACAACCACTGAGAAGGAACCTGAAGGGATGGAAATGCACAATCTTCCTGAAAAAGAATACAGAATAAAAGTCATAACCATGCTGATGGATCTACAGAGAAATATGCAAGAGCTAAGGGAGGAAGTGAGGGAAGTCAGGAAAGAATGCAAAAATGAGACAAGCCATCGACGGGCTCAGCAGCAGACTGGACGAGATGCAAGAGACTGTTAATGCAATAGAAATCAGAGAAGAAGAACACAGAGCAGCTGAGACAGAGAGAGATAAAAGGATCTCTAGGAATGAAAGAATATTAAGAGAACTGTGTGACCAATCCAAACGGAACAATATTCGCATTATAGGAGTACCAGAGGAAGAAGAGAGAGAAAAAGGGATAGAAAGGGTCTTTGAAGAAATAATTGCTGAAAACTTCCCCATGCTGGGGAAGGAAATAGTCTCGCAGTCCATGGAAGCCCACAGATCTCCTAACACAAGGGACCCCAGGAAGACAACACCAAGACACATAATAATTAAAATGGCAAAGATCAAAGATAAGGACAGAGTATTAAAGGCAGCTAGAGAAAGAAAAAAGATCACCTTCAAAGGAAAACCCATCAGACTAACATCAGACTTCTCAACAGAAACCTTACAGGCCAGAAGAGAATGGCATGATATATTTAACGCAATGAAACAGAAGGGCCTCAAACCAAGAATACTGTATCCAGCACGATTATCATTTAAATATGATGGAGGGACTAAACAATTTCCAGACAAACAAAAGTTGAGAGAGTTTGCCTCTCATAAACCACCTCTACAGGACATCTTAAAGGAACTGCTCTAGAGGGAAGCACTCCTAAGGCTAAAAAGCTGTCACCAGAGAAAATAAAATCATAGCAAAGAAAGCAGACCATCCAAACACTAACTAAAGGCAAAGAATAAAACACCTAGTATATAAAGAATGGAGGAGGAAAAATAAGAAGGGAGAGAAATAAAGAAACATCAGACTGTGTTTACAATAACTTAACAAGAAAGTTAAGTTAGATTTTTAGATAGTTAAGAAGCAACCCCTGAACCTTTGGTAACGTAAAGCCAGCAATGGCAATAAGTACATATCTATCGATAATCACCCTAAATGTAAATGGACTGAATGCACCAATCAAAAGACAAAGAGTAACAGAATGGATAAAAAAGCAAGACCCATCTATATGCTGCCTACAAGAAACTCACCTTAAACACAAAGATATCCCCAGACTAAAAGTGAAGGGATGGAAAAATGTATTTCATGCAAACAACAAGGACAAAAAAGCAGGCATTGCAGTACTTGTATCAGACAAAATAGACTTCAAAACGAAGAAAGTAGCAAGAGATAAAGAAGGACATTACATAATGATAAAGGGGTCAGTCCAACAAGAGGATATAACCATTTTAAATATATATGCACACAACACAGGAGTGCCGGAATATGTGAAACAAATACTAACAGAATTAAAGGAGGAAATTGACAGCAATGCATTCATTTTAGGTGACTTCAACACACCACTCACTCCAAAGGACAGATCAACCAGGAAGAAAATAAGTAAAGACACAGAGGCACTGAACAACACACTAGAACAGATGGACCTAACAGACATCTACAGAACTCTACACCCAAAAAGCAACAGGATACACATTCTTCTCAAGTGCACATGGAACATTTTCCGGAATAGACCACATATTAGGCCACAAAAAGAACCTCAGTAAAATCGAAAATACTGAAATTCTACCAACCAACTTCTCAGATCATAAAGGTATTAAACTAGAATTAAACTTTAGAAAGAAAAAAAAAGGCTCACAAATACATGGAGACTTAACAACATTCTCCTAATTAATCAATAGGTCAATGACCAAATCAAAACAGAAATCAAAGAGTATATGGAGACAAATGACAACAACAACACAAAGCCACAGCTTCTGTGGGATGCAGCAAAGGCAGTTCTAAGAGGAAAGTATATTGCAATCCAGGCCTATTTAAAGAAGGAAGAACATTCCCAAATGAATAGTCTAAAGACACAATTACTGAAATTGGAAAAAGAAGAACAAATGAGGCCCAAAGTCACCAGAAGGAGGGACATAATAAAGATCAGAGAAGAAATAAATAAAATTGAGAACAAAACAATAGAAAAATCAATGAAACCAAGAGCTGGTTCTTTGAAAAAAATAAACAAAATAGATAAACCCCTAGCCAGACTCATTAAGAGAAAAAGAGAATCTACACATATAAACAGAATCAGAAATGAGAAAGGAAAAATCACGACGGATCTCACAAAAATACAAAGAATTATAAGAGAATACTATGAGATTCTATATGCTAGCAAGCTGGAAAACCTAGAAGAAATGGACAACTTCTTGGAAAAACACAACCTTCCAAAACTGACCAAACAAGAAACAGAAAAACTAAACAGACCAATCATCAGCAACGAAATTGAAGTGGTAATCAAAAAACTACCCAAGAACAAATCCCCCAGACCAGATGGATTCACCTCTGAATTCTACGAGACATATAGAGAAGAAATAATACCCATTCTCCTTAAAGTTTTCCAAAAACTATAAGAGGAGGGAATACTTCCAACCTCATTCTATGAAGCCAGCATCACTCTTAATACCAAAACCAGGCAAGGAGCTCACCAAAAAAGAAAACTACAGACCAATATCCCTGATAAACGTAGAAGCAAAAATATTCAGAAAATATCAGCAAACCGAATCCAAAAATACATCAAGACGATCATACACCATGATCAAGTGGGATTCATCCCAGGGATGCAAGGACGGTACAACATTCGAAAATCCATCAACATCATCCACCACATCAATAAAAAGAACAAAAACCACATGATCATCTCCATAGATGCTGAAAAAGCATATGACAGAATTCAGCATCCATTCTTGATTAAAACTCTCAAAAAAATGGTTATAGAGGGCAAGTACCTCAACATCATAAAGGCCATATATGACAAACCCACAGCTAACATCATACTTAATGGCGAGAAGCTGAAAGCTTTTCATCTAATATCGGGAACAAGACAGGGATGCCCACTCTCTCCACTGTTATTCAACATAGTACTGGAGGTCCTAGCCACAGCAATCAGACAAAACAAACACATACAAGGCATCCAGATTGGTAAAGAAGAAGTTAAATTGTCACTATTTGCAGATGACATGATACTGTACATAAAAAACCCTAAAGACTCCACTCCCAAACTACTAGAACTAATACCTGAATTCAGCAAAGTTGCAGGATACAAAATTAATACACAGAAATCTGTTGCATTCCTATACACCAACGATGAAGTAGCAGAAAGAGAAATCAGGAAAACAATTCCATTCACAATCGCATCCAAATGAATAAAATACCTAGGAATAAACCTAACCAAGGATATGAAAGACCTGCACCATGAAAACTACAAGACCCTCTTAAGAGAAATTAAAGAGAACTAATAAATGGAAATTCATCCAATGTTCTTGGCTAGGAAGAATTAATATTGTCAAAATGGCCACCCTGCCTAAAGCAATCTACAGATTCAATACAATCCCTATCAAAATACCAACAGCATTCTTCAATGAACTAGAGCAAATAGTTCTAAAATTTATATGTAATGACAAAAGACCCCAAATAGCCAAAGCTATCCTGAGAAGGAAGAATAAAGCAGGGGGAATTACCCTCCCTGACTTCAAACCCTACTACAGAGCCACAGTAATCAAGACAATTTGGTACAGGCACAAGAACAGACCCACAGACCAGTGGAACAGAATAGAGAGTTCAGATATTAACCCAAACATGTACGGTCAATTAAGATACGACAAAGGAGCCATGGATATAGAATGGAGAAATGACAGCCTCTTCAACAGCTGGTATTGGCAAAACTGGACAGCTACATGTAAGAGAATGAAACTGGATTACTCTCTAACCCCATACAGAAAAGTAAACTCAAAATGCATCAAAGACCTGAATGTAAGCCATGAACCATAAAACTCTTAGAAAAAAATAGAGGCAAAAATCTCTTGGACATAAACATAGGCAACTTCTTCATGAACATATCTCCCCGGGCAAGGGAAACAAAAGCAAAAATGAACAAATGGGACTATATGAAACTAAAAGGTTTCTGTACAGCAAAGGATACCCTCAGTAGAACAAAAAGATATCCTACAGTATGGGAGAATATATTCATAAATGGCATATCTGATAAGGGGTTGACATCCAAATTATACAAAGAGCTCACACACCTCAACAAACAAAAAGCCAAATAAGAAATGGGCAGAGGAGTTGAACAGGCACTTCTCCAAAGAAGAAGTTCAGATGGCCAAAAGGCACATGAAAAGATGGTCCACATCACTAGTCATCAGGGAAATGCAAATTAAACCACAATGAGATATCACCTCACACTAGTTAGGATGGCTAAAATCCAAAAGACAAAGAAGAAAAAATGTTGGTTAGGATGTGGAGAAAGGGGAACCCCCCTACACTGCTGGTGGGAATGTAAATTAGTACAACCATTGCTGAAAGCACTATGGAGGTTCCTCAAAATAGAAATATCATTTGACCACTCCTAGGAATTTACCCTAAGAATGCAGCAGCCCAGTGTGAAAAAGAAAGATGCACCCCTATGTCTATCGCAGCACTATTTCCAATAGCCAAGAAATGGAAGCAACCTAAGTGTCCATCAGTAGATGAATGGATAAAGAAGATGTGGTACATATTCACAATGGAATATTATTCAGCCATAAGAAGAAAACAAATCCTACCATTTGCAACAACATGGATAGATCTAGAGGGTATTATGCTCAGTGAAATAAGCCAGGCAGAGAAAGACAAGTATCAAATAATTTCACTCATCTGTGGAGTATAAGAACAAAGAAAAAACTGAAGGAACAAAACAGCAGCAGACTCACAGAACCCAAGAATGGAGTAACAGTTACCAAAAGGAAAGGGACTGAGGAAGATGGGTGGGAAGGGAGGGATAAGGGGGAAAAAGAGCTATTACAATTAGCACACATAATGTAGTGGGGGTGGGGGTATAGTGGGTGTACGGGGAAGGCAGTATAACACAGAGAAAACAAGTAGTGATTCTATAACATCTTACTACGCTGATGGACAGTGACTGCAATGGGGTATGTGGTGGGAACTTGATAATGGGGGGAATCTAGTAACCATAATGTTGTTCATGTAATTGTATATTAATAATAGGAAAAAATTTTTTAATAGCAAATAAAAAAAAGAAGAAAGCACAAAGAAAAAAAAAGAATGTTTATAAATGATACTAATAACAAAAGCAGCTTAGATCAACCTGTCCAGCTATTAGTTGGGTTTGTGTGATATTCAATTTTAAGTCAAAAAACACGATGTACGCCCTTTCTAACGTTCCCAAGAAAGATTTTTAATTATTCCTTTGTAACTTACTAGCTATGTGACGTTGGGTAATTTACTTATTTCTCTGAGCCTCTGTCTCTTCATCTTTAAAACAGGAATAATACCAAAGATGTCACATGGTTATTGTAAATTAAATGAGCTATCTCATGTTAAAGCCCTATAACAGTGTCTAGCACATACTAAGTGGTCTACAAATATTAGTTCCCTTCTCTAATCTCCTAACTTTACGGAAATAGAGAATGCTTTCTTCTCCTTTAACCTTTATCAGAAAGATTCCTTAAATTAAATATACAGGGCCCTCTTCCTCAACTTCAGTTATCAAAAGTTGCACAACTTAAGCTAAATAAAATAAGCACCGTTGTGACATAATGGAAAACAAACATGGTTTGGAGTAAACAAATCTAAGTTTTGAATCCCACCTTTACTAAGAGCTTTCCACCTTAAGCAATTTACCAAACCTCTCAAAGCTTCTTATCTGAAACTGAGATGGTTACCTAGCTTTTTATCAGTTTGTCTTTGATATTCACAGAGACACTGCAAATACTCTGGAAAGACCAAGTGTTATTCATCTTTGTCTCTTCCACACTAAGGCAAGTTTCAAAATAAAAAGACTTGCTACTGGAATAAGGCAGGAGACTGATAAAAAGGGACTTAAAACTAGAATAAGTACATTACATTATGAAAAGTACAAACCCAGTTTAACTGGCTCCAACAGTAAGCATTACGTTATTACTGCCTATTCCTTACTTATAGATGGACTCAAATATTCTTTTCTACAGGAATATGCAAAGTGGGGAATATGTATTAGTGAAGATCAGTTGAGCCATACTTTAAAACTGAGCATTCCTTAATTTACCATAAGACAGAGTCAAACTTTTACTCAGTCTGTGTAATGGATTTGTTAAGTGATAATGTAACAGAGAGGTGTTTTTAGTTTTAGTTTTAGTTTAGAAAATAGTACAGGTTTAAGTAACCAAAAAGTAATCATACGTCAAAAAGCTACTTTCAATGAATAACAATACCTTCATTAAAGGAAACTACTTAGGATAGGATTGCATGAAGCATGTAGCTCATTATATTATGCAAAAATATTTCCAGAGCTAAAGTTCTTGATCTTTTGGGTGGAAGATGAGTGGTAAAGTATACAAAACTATGAGAATCTGATGAAAGATCTGAATCCTCAGAAAAACATATACACACGCATCATATTTTGCATATGATTTCAGTTGAGTCATGAAATTCATGAGTCATGTTTCCTATGGATCTCTAAATTCTATTAGCAGACTCCAAGCAAACTGTGTTTTTGAGTTTTTAAAAATAAAAGATTTACAGTATTTTAGAACCTTAATTTAGTAGTAATCTAATGTAAAATATTAACAGAAAAAATGAAGAAATAATGGACCAGAAAAATAAAAAGAACTAAATAAAGCCTTACTGTTAGTCAGGAATAAGTGTCCAACTACCATATTAATCCACATAAGACCGATCATGCAGAATGTAGTATAAACGAGTGCCTTTGGATTAGAATAATTCTCACAATTGAACCAGATTAGGAGACTTTCAAATGGTCTTTTTGTCTAAACACAAAATAGGTCACCAGTGGTGGGTAAGAGAATGAATTCTGCAGTTATACAGATGTGTAAAAAGTTTATCACGACACTTGATCTTTCTTATCATTAGGTCCTTCAAATACAAAATGGAAATAAAACCCATCCTCACAGAATTATGTTAAAGACAAAATCAGATTACCTGTATAAAGTATTTATAACAGTGTCTAATACATAGTAGATTATAAAATTTTAAAATATTTCTTGTCAAGTGATAGAACTGGATAAAATATAAAACAAAATCTCTAAGTAATGAGACACTTTCAAGCTGAATAAAATAAGAGGCAAACATTTATTGAATATTTACCGTACAATACACTATTCAAAATGTTATTAAGGAATAAGGAGAAAACATCCAAAACATATAAAGAGCTCACACACCTCAACAAACAAAAAGCAAATAACCCAATTAAAAAATGGGCAGAGAATATGAACAGAAACTTCTCCAAAGAAGAAATTCAGATGGCCAGCAGGCACATGAAAAGATGCTCCACATCGCTAATTATCAGGGAAATGCAAATTAAACCACAATGAGATATCACCTCACACTAGTTAGGATGGCCACCATCGAAAAGACTAAGAACAGCAAATGCTGGCGAGGATGCAGAGAAAGGGGACCCTTCCTACACCGCTGGTATGAATGTAAAATAGTTCAACCATTGTGGAAAGCAATATGGAGGTTTCTCAAAAACTAAAAACAGAAATACCATTTGACCCCGGAATCCCAATCCTAGGAATTTACCCAAAGAATACAAGTTCTCAGATTCAAAAAGACATACTCACCCCTATGTTTATTGCAGCACTATTTACAATAGTCAAGAAATGGAAGCAACCTAAGTGTCCATCAATAGATGAATGAATAAAGAAAATGTGGTACATATACACAATGGAATATATTCAGCCATAAGAAAGAAACAAATCCTACCATTTGCAACAACATGGATGGAGCTGGAGGGTATTATGCTCAGTGAAATAAGCCAGGCACAGAAAGACAAGTACCAAATGATTTCCCTCATTTGTGGAGTATAACAACAATGCAAAACTGAAGGAACAGAAGAGCAGCAGACTTACAGACTCCAAGAAGGGACTAGCAGTTACCAAAGGGAATGGGTTGGGGAGGGTGGGTGGGGAGGGAGGGAGAAGGGGATTTAGGGACATTATAATTAGCAAACATAATATAGGTAGGTCACGGGGAAAGCAATATAGCACAGAGAAGATAAGTAATGACTCTAATAGCATCTTACTATACTGATCGACAGTGACTTCAATGGGGTGCAGGGGGGTATTTGATAATATGGGTGAATGTTGTAACCACAATGTTGCTCATATGAAAACTTCATAAGATTGTATAGCAATGATATCTTAATTTAAAAAATGTGTTATTAAGGATATAAAAAAGATAATGTTGTCTTCCTTTCAAGAAAAATTAGGCAAAGACACAGATTTTCCTTTTAAGTTTCCACTGGATTCCTCTTTTGCCTTTTCCCCTTAGGATTCAACTTTTTGCCCAATTCATATCTACCCACCTTCTCTGTGCTCCTCCTAGGACTGCAGGACCTCACATGAATACCCTTAAATCCTGTCCTTTTATCTGAGCCTCAGACTCCTATATCCTGTTCTCTAGATGTTTCCATGTGAATGTACCCCAGGTAGAAACTCAGTATGTTCAAAAGCAAGGTATTCACCTTTTCCTAAAATTGATTCCTTATTACAGTTAAGAGCACCACAGCCACTTAGACATTCAAGCCCCAAATCTGGCAATAATATCACATTTCACCAATCATCTTCAAGTCTCATTTCTACTCTAAAGGCTTTCCAAGTCTATTTCCTCAACTTCATCCGTTTTAACAGTATCCAAATCTAGGTCACTATCTCTTAATATGACCAAATCTGTAATCTAACTGGTCTATCTCCTCTACTCTTATCCTACCTCAAAATTATTTACAATAGTGCTGCCAAAATAATCACTCAAAAGTGAAAATCCTTCCATATCATGCACTGTCATATGTCAAATCCTTCAATGTCTATAATCCACAGAATAAAGTCCAAGTTTACCCACAGGATAAATGTCCAAATATGATGTATTAAGTCTTCAATGACCTGGCTCATGCTCTCTCTTTAGCTTAATTTCCAAAATATCTCCCATTTCATCTCACCATGTACTGCACTAGTTGTCAATCCCATGTATTCCCATAGTGTTCTCTTTGCCAATATATCCTTACAACTTTTCCACACATAGGAAATTCCCACTTGTTCTTCATGATTCAGTTCCAAGATTATCTCCTCTGGGACGTCTGTCCAGATTCTATTTCCCTACCCAACCAATCTCACACATCATCACAAGCACTCAGAAGATATTTGTTAAACTAAATGGAAATAAAACTAAGAAAACTAATAACAAAGCAGCAAATAATTTATACATATAAAGCCAGTGAGAACGGAAACTAGATACATTTCAGTATTTCTTTTTTTTAATATAATTTATTTTATTATCATTAATCTACAATTACATGTGCAATATTACGGTTATTAAACTACCCCTTCATCAGGTCCCCCCCCACCAACCCCATTACAGTTCAGTATTTCTTTAGAAAAAAAAAATCTCAATCTGAGGATCTGAGTAGTTGTTCACAGATTGTTAAAGAGAGGAAATAAAAGTATTTTGTGTGAATAAAAGAGAAATGAAACAAACCCATTTAGAGGAGATGTGTATGCAAAGGCTGAAGGGATAGTAAACAGCAAATACAAACTCACAAATGAAGTCATCCTTATAGAGAGGTTTAGAGAGCACAACCAATAAATCACCAAAGATGTTAAAACAGTTTTCCTTGAAACTATATGGTGTAGTTGCCATTTATAGATACTACCTTGCACCTCCATTAGAAAGTTATTAGTTTAGAAATATATATTTTCATCTTTTAATTAACCCCCTGCATTCTTATAGATTTAAGAAGGTATTCCCACTTAATTAGCATGTACTTAAGAGCTTTACATAAAATCCTAGTTATAACACGTTTTTATATTGCATAATAGTTTACTGAAATTGGAATAAGATAACACAGACTCTCTCTTTCAGTTAGGTCAAGGGCTAGTCAATCTTATTAAACAATGTTTAATATTAGAACTTCAGGTGGCTCCAAATCAGCAAGGGAAAATGAAAATATAGTACGCTTTATGTTGAATTCACAGAACTCAACTGTAAATATTTTGCTTTCTGAACACAGAATAATTAAAGAATATCCTTAAACACACTAGCCATAGTGCATAAGAATAGATCTATGAGGCATTCCCATATGACTAGTGAAGATTAAGGTCATCTATCAAGAATAAGAAGAGAAAAAAAAATGCTATCACCCCTGCACTACACTCAATGACACAAAGTCTGCTGCCTATAGTAAAGACAGAGCTCACTCTAGTACCCTAGAGTTAGAAGCATAAGTAACACAAGTGAATCAGCCATCCCAAACTGAAGCATCTCTAAATGGAGGTCTGTATCATTTTATACACTAAACTATATAAGGTAATAATAACACAGGAACATCATCTACATCAAGAAGAAAAGTGATTAGGAAACAGATATATGCTAACAAGCACAGAAGCACTTTGGAGCATAAAAGGCATTTGCACAAAGTTGTATGCCTTCTTGTCCTTGACTCTTTAAATACCAGTTCCCTGCTTTCAGGTTCACAGACAGTAAAAAGTAAGATACAAAGCTGAGTGTTAATTTTCACAAAATACTGATAAGATGTCAGATGATTCAGGTAATTCTCACACTCACATAATACCTGTCATTTTAAAATACCCTTACTGATATGAACCAACATTTGTTTAAATCCTTTTGAGCTGTTGTATTCAAGCAAATCGACAGATACGAATACACAAACACTCGTCTTCGATTATGAAATCCCCTAATACATAAACACCATTGTAATATAAATTTCTCTGAGAAGTAGGATTTAAAATGTTGCAAGCTTGCTGAAGAGAATAACATCAAGCTATAAAAGAAACTGGCAGCTCAACAATATTATGCTGACAACCATGTCATGCTTAAGTGTGCTTTAGATGATCATTTAGATGCTGTTAGTCAGTGAAACCTGTATTTCCTCAATACTCCATTTTATGAAAAACCCACTGGCTTAGGGAATGTGGAATCATCCATTTGACCTAAAACAGCAAACTGTTTTCATCTGATAGGAATTCATTTTTCAACAAGAAAAGAGAGTTATATATTTCTTATAATCAAATCTCAACCATAAATTGGGACTAATAGCTACACTGTATAAATGTAAGGATTATTTATAAAAGAGTAGCAGATTTATATACACACCCAATTCTCACTATCTGTGATAGTTAAGTTCTATAAAGTTTCCATGAACACTGAATTAGTAAATACTGTGCTTCCACTGCTTCTAGGCAGTGGGAAATACAGGTTAAGTTCCTACAAGCCTCTGCTTACATTTTCATGGACCAATCAATACATAAAGCTTATTTTTTCATCAACCAATCAATACATAAAGTGCATTTCTGTTTAAAAACACTTTATTTAATATATATTGTTGATTCATTAAAATTAAACTCACAGCCAACAGTATCACTCATGACTGAACAAAGCTCATCTAACATACAATGTTTTCCATAAGGTGTATCACAACCTTCTTTTGCTTAGAAACACTACACAGCATTTCAGGCCACTTGGGGGCCATGTTAAACAGCAAAATCACCCCTGAAGGACAAAAATGTGAAAAATGTGGCACTAAGGGGTCTGCAAAAAGGGCACTTGTTTAAGACTCAGTATAAGAATTAAAACAAGAAAGCAAAGTTTTACCTTGTTTAACTTGAGCTGGGAATATGCACATGAGGCACCTGGAATTTTTTCACAACTCTGAGCATGTCTGCAAATGATTGCCAAAGCACCACAATTATTGATTTGGGGGTTACAAATAAATTTTAGCAAGTAAGTGAAAATATGCAAATATGGAAGCTATGAAAAATGAGGACTATGTATGCATGTACGTGTTGTGCATACATAAATACGTTTGTATACATACTATCCATATACATGCATTCATATATATATGAATGACATGAGGTATGTGACATGTCTGTCAGGAAAGATAAGTTGTGGGACTGTCTAGTGTGAGACTCTCTTAAGGTCCAGTTCTGTATTTCCAGTTGGCATATGGATACCTCTACTTGAATGTACTATCAGCATTTCAAACTTAAGAAAAAAGAGCTCATCTTCTCTGCTTACTCCAAACCTGTCTTCTGCTATTTTACTTCTCCAATAATAGTGTCATCACATCTACTCAAGTCATTATGACTCTGACTCCCTCTCCATATCTCAGTCAGGTACCAAATCATGTCAATTCTTCCTCTGAAATACCTCTTAAAGTTATCTACCCTCTCCCAAGCTCATTACAGATATTAAATGCCTTAATATCATTTGGACCAGTGGCACAGTTTACCATCTTCCTTCTCTATCTTCTATTCCAAAATGACATGCTGTATTACTGTCAGTGTTATTTTTCTAAGACCGTATCACACTATTCACTTCCTGGTATCTATACGATGAGCTTTCAAATTTCTTGGTTTGGTATACAATGTTCCTTTATGATTAGGAACAAATCACCTTTCCAGACTCATCTACTGACACTTGCCTGATAAACTCTATACTATAGCCACAGTAATCTAGTTCTCACTCGTTAAACACATCATGCTTTTAAAGGTCCTTTATAAATGTTAGAAAATTCTACTAGCAATGCTCTTTCTTCCACTCTCTACTTGCCTGTTAAAGGCCTTAAGCCTCTCCTGATGTCACCCTCTCTGCGAAGCCTCTCCTGATGGGCCTCTACCTTCACTTCAGGCCAAGTTAGTCACTAACTTCCCTGTGTTCCCAGAGTCTACTCACATATTTCATTATAGAATTCCTTAACTTGAGTTCTAACTACTAAGGGAGAAAGCACAACAATGTAAAAGTTACACAAATATTGATTATATTGTAGCTGGGTGATGGGGTTTCACTATACCATTGCCTACTTTAGTGTGTAGGCTAAATTTCCATTAAAAGAAAGTAAACAAATTGAGAGATAATATATTTGTCTAAAAGTAACTTGAAAGTCTGATTTATGTGTGGCAAACAAAAAGGGCATTAATTTTTTTATTCCCACGTAAGAAATCCAGAGGTAGGTAGTCTACGGTTGGCACAGAGTCTCAAGAAGGTCATCAAAGACAAAGATTCATTTTATTTTTACGCTCTGTTAAGTGTGTTCATTTGTTGCTTCAAAACTACTTGCTATAGATGCACCCATTACCTCTGCATCAAGGCAAGAAAAAGATGAGTGCCAATCACACCTTTATTTCTTTAATAGGAAAAGCATAAGCCTTTTTTTCTGTCCTCAGGAAACTTAGCTTTTATCACATTGCCAAAGCTGTTAGGCCACCCAACAGTGTCTTGAGGGCCTGACCTCCTTCAGGGCAGAAACAGTTTTTGTACTTTAGCAACCAATCCTGTACCTAGCACACGAGTACTTTGTAACTAATGAGTGTATGAGTCTAATAAAGGAAACAGTAGTAAGTATAATAATACAAGAATGTTCTCCTAATTTTCTTTTTTTAAATAATATAACAAAAAGTGCACTAAAGAACTATCAGTGCTTTGTAAATAAGGAATTATTAGTATTACTGTAGTATTTTGCAGTTATTGCTCTCTGTAGAGTATCACCAGGCTTAATAAGGAGTCGAGAGACCTAAGCTTTTGTCCAAGCAAAACACTGATCTTGATGAACCTCAGTTTACCTAAAAGATGTTTGTTACCCAGAGTTGTTCTGAAGATAAAGAAAATTTAAACTATCTGAATGCACACTAAAGTGTATAAAACACTATAAACACCTATATTATAAATACAATGGTTCTGTAAAGTCTTGAAAGTAAATTTATAGTTCTTATGTAGTATGCATAGAGGTATATACCATCTGGCACATGAATAATACAAATTAGAAATTAAACACACTCAATATGCAGTATGGATGCTAGACTTTAGCCTATGTTGAGAGGAGTGTCTGAGCTTGGCCCTGGTTCTTTCATGACTATAGTGAAATAAACTAATTGTACCTTAAATTTACACGTCATGAAGGAAAAAATACTTTTTGAAATAAAATGGTCTCAGCATTCTTCAACAAACTAGAGCAAATAGTTCTAAAATTCATATGGAACCACAAAAGACCTTGAATAGCCAAAACAACCCTGAGAAGGAAGAATAAAGCAGGGGGGATTATGCTCCCTGACTTCAAGCTCTACTATAAAGCCACAGTGATCAAGACAATTTGGTACTGGCACAAGAACAGATCCATAGGCCAATGAACAGACTAGAGAGCCCAGATACAAACCCAAGCACATATGGTCAATTAATATACGATAAAGGAGCCATGGACATACAGTGGAGAAATGACAGCCTCTTCAACAGCTAGTGTTGGCAAAACTGGAGAGCTACACGCAAGAGAATGAAACTGAATTATTGTCTAACTCCATACACAAAAGTAAACTCAAAATGGATCAAAGACCTGAATGTAAGTCATGAAACCATAAAACTCTTAGAAGAAAACATAGGCAAAAATGTCTTGACTAAAAAACATGAGCAACTTTTTCCTGAATGCATCTCCTTGGGCAAGGGAAACAAAATAAAAAATGAACAAATGGAACTACATCAAACTAAAAAGCTTCTGTACAGGAAAGGACTCCATCAGCAGAACAAAAGGCACCCTACAATATGGGAGAATATATTTGTAAATGACATATCCAACAAGGGGTTAACATCCAAACTATAGAAAGAACTCACATGCCTCAACACCCAAAAGGCAAATAACCCTATTAAAAAATGAGCAGAGGATATGAACAGATACTTCTCCAAAGAAGAAATTCAGATGGCCAACAGGCACATGAAGAGATGTTCCACATCACTAATCATTAAGGAAATGCAAATTAAAACCACAATGAGATCACCTCACACCAGTTTGGATGGACAACATAGAAAAGAATAGGAACAACAAATGCTTGTGAGGATGCAGAGAAAGGGGAACCCTCCTACACTATTGGTGGGAATGTAAACTAGTTCAACCACTGTGGAAAGCAATATGGAGGTTCCTCAAAAAACTAAAAATAGAAATACAATTTGACTCTGGAATTCCACTCCTAGGAATTTACCCCCCCAAAAAACTTCTCAGATTCAAAAAGACATATGCACCCCTATGTTTATTGCAGCAGTATTTACAATAGCCAAGATATGGAAGCAACCTAAGTGTCCATCAGTAGATGAATGGGTAAAGAAGATGTGGTACATATACACAATGGAATACTATTAAGCCATAAGAAAGAAACAAATCCTACCATTTGCAACAACATGGATGGAACTAGAGGGTATTATGCTCAGTGAAATAAGCCAGGCAGAGAAAGACAAATACCAAATGATTTCCCTCATTTGTGGATTAAAACAACTAAGCAAAACTAAAGGAACAAAATAGCAGCAGACTCACAGACTCCAAGAAGGGACTAGTGGTTACCAAAGGGGAGGGGTGAGGGAGGGTGGGTGAGGAGGGAGGGTGAAGGGGTATCAGGATTGGTGCACATGGGTGTGTGGGGTCATGGGGAAGACAGTGTAGGTCAGAGAAGACAAATAGGGACTCTGTGGCATCTTTTTACACTGATGGACAGTGACTGCAATGGGGTATGGGCAGGGACTCGATATTAAGGGAGAATAACCACATTGTTTTTCTTGTGAAACCTTTATAAGAGTGTATATCAATGATACCTTAATAAATAAAATAAAAGAAAATAAAGAAAAATAAATAACATGGTCTCAATGCAATTATATAATATACACAATTTGAAAAGTGCAATATGAAAAATAAAATGAACTACTTAACATAGAACACTTGGCATCCAATCTCAATTTACCAACTACCAGTAAATGAACACTCCTAAAGTAGGCCACAGTCCTAAAGCACTTTGAAGATAAATCAAGTGAGAAATAAAACAGTAGAAGCATTGAGTATTAATTTTCCTCTGGTTTTAATAACCTTGATTGAGCTATAAAATGTACCCATCAGAACTATTTCTGATAAATGATAACTTCAATGGCCTGTTATCCAAATTTTTATGAAGCTGTATATTCCCTATCCTATAAGAGAATTATATTAAAATAATCATTGTGTATATACAACAAAAAACAGTAGCCAATATTAAGACAAAAATGACAGTTCTAAATCAGTAAAATCTCTACAGTTAAGAACTGATGCGTTGTCTTCACTGTTATTGGATTTGGAGATAACAAAACAGCTGCTTTGAAGAAAAACATGGTTTTACTCTTACTTCTCAAACATTAAAATAGTTTAACCTTATTATTAAAGACTCACCATTTCCCGATTCATTAAAAAGAAACTATTCTCCATGTAGGTTACCAAGGAACTATTTAATACTGAAAACCGACTCATCTTAATACAAAAATTGCATTGAGACTATAAACTCCAAGAGAGCATTGTATAAAAGAACCATTAGGTTATAAACAGAACTGAAAAATTTCAGTAGTGCATCAGACTTCTTATCTTACAGTTATGTCTAGAAGGAATATCTATCTCAATGAGTAGCCAAAATGTCAGAGCAGTGAGAATAAGCCCTTGTTTTATAGCTGTATTCATCCAGTATCAACTACATCAATTTTTGTTTTCAAACAGAAACAGAATGCTTTTCTTCCTGTTTTATAGGCATTCATAGCTTTATCATGTAAAACTTCAACAGTGAATATTTCTCCTACAAAGAATTCGGGAGTACCTGAAATAAGCAATAAAACTGTTTGCCAATGTTTTTAAAAATATACATTATAAAAGAAATGATTACCATCAGGAGCTACTTTAAAGATTTAACTTTGCCGATGAAAGTGGAAATATATTAACTTAAAGACTCATTGTTCTTTAAATAAAACTCATTTTCTCTCATTAAAACTAGAGAAAAGAAATTATATATTAATAAAAAGTTCAATATAATAAGAAGATACAGCAATTATAAACATTTACCCACCTACTGATGGACCATAAAAATATATGAAGCAAAGACAACACTGAATGGAGAAATAGAGTGTTCTACAATAATAGCTAAAGATTTCAGTACCCCACTCATAATAAGGGATAGAACAACCAGACAGAAGATTTTTAAGTTAGGAAAGAGATGACTTAATACAACAAATTAGTTCTAACAGACATATATAGAACACTCTACCCAGCAACAACATATATACATTCTTCTCAAGTGCACAAAGGAGATTTTCCAGGATAGACCATATGTTAGGCCACAATTTAAGTCTCAACAGAGTTAGAAAGATAAGTATCATACGAAATATCTATTCTGACCACAACGGGATAAAGTGAGAAACAAATAACATAAATAAAACTGGAAAATCACAAATTCCCGAAATTAAAAACACACACTCCAACAACCAATGGCTCAAAAAAGAAATTACAAGGGAAATCAGAAAATACTTAGAGATGAATGAAAATGAAAATACAACATACTAAAACTTACAAGATGCAGGGAAAACAGTGCTAAGGTGAAAATATATAGCATAAATACTTACATTAAAAAACAAGGAAGATCTCAAATCAGCAACCTAACTTTACAATTTAAAGAACAAGAAAAAGAATAAACTAAACTTGAAGCTAGTAGAAGGAGGGAAATATTAAGATTAGAGCAGAGTTAAATGAAATGCAGAGTAGAAAAACAACAGAGAAAATCAGTGAAACCAAAAGTTGGTTCTTTGAAAAGATCTACAAAATAGACAAATCTTAGCTAGATAGATCAAGAAAAAAAAGAGAAAAGATTCAAATTGTTAAAATCAGAAATGTACTATGAACAACTGCATACCAACATATTAGCTAACCTCGATGAAATGGAGAAATTTCTAGAAACACAGTATGTACCAAGAGTAAATCACAGAGAAATAGAAAATCTGAATAGACCTATAGCAATTATGGAGATTGGACCAGTAATCATAAGTCTCCCAAAAAAGAAAAGCCCTGGATCTGATGGCTTCAGTGAAAAAATTTACAGAACATTTAATGAGGAATTAATACCAGTCCTTCTCAGACTTTCTAAAAGAATGAAGAGGGGGAAAAATTTCTTAGCTCATTCTATGAGGCCAGCATTACCCTTACATCAAAGCCAAAGGCACCACAAAAAAAGAAAACTACAAACCAATAACTCTTATGAACGTTGAAGCAAAATCCTCAACAGAATTCATATTAAAAGGAGTATACACTACAACCAAGTAGGATTCATTCCTAGAATTTCAAGAATGGTTTGACATCTGAATATTGATCAATGTTATATACCACATTAACAGAATAATAGGTTAAACCACATGATCATCTCAATTGATACAGAAAAAAGCATTTACCAAAATTCAACACCCTTTCATGATAAAAAAACCCCACTTAACTAGAAATAGAAAGAAATTACCTCAACATAACAAAATTGTATATGAATTTTCCTCAGTGAACATCATATCAATGGTGAAAGGCAGAAAGCTTTTCTTCTAAGGTTGGGAACAAGGTAAAGATGCCCACATTTGCCACTATTTATCACTATTCTATTCAACACAGTACCAGAAGTTCAAGTTGGAGTAATTAGGCAAGAAAAACAAAATAAAAGGCAACACATAAAAAACAGTTGCATTTCTATACATTAACAATGAACAGTCTGAAAAGGAAATTATAAAAACAATTCCATTTACAATAGCATCAAAAGAAATAAAATACTTAGAAACTGACTTAACGAGGAGATGAAGGATTTGCACAATGAAAACTACAAAACATTGTTGAAAAAATTAAGGAAGATCTAACAAATGGAAACACATCCATCTTCACATATTGGAAGACTTTATATTATAAAGGTGCCCATTCTATTCAAAGCAATCTACAGATTCAACACAATCCCCATCAATATCTCAGTGGCATTTTTTTTACAGAAAGAGATAAATTCATATAATGTATCAAGGAAACCCTGAACAGCCAAAACAACTTTGAAAATGAACAAACCTGGGGGCCTTACACTTCCTGATTTCAAATTTTATTATAATGTTAGTATGATACTGGCATAAAAAAGAAAAAAAGACCAATAAATTAGAATATTAGTTTTAATAGTGAATATAGAGCCCAGAAATAATCTGTCATATATATGGCCAAATTATTTTTGACAAGGCAGTCAAGACTATTCAACAGGGAAACAACAGTCTTAAAACAAATGGTGCTGAGAAAACTGGATATCCCCATGCAAAAGAATGAAGTTGGACCCTTATCTAACACCATATACAACATATACAAAAACTAACTCAGAATGGATGAAATACCTAAATGTAAAACTTAAAACCATAAAACTCAAAGAAGAAAACAGGGCAGAGGATTCACAACATTAACTTTCGTAGTGATTTCTTGAATATAATGTCAAAGGCCTGGGAAACAAAAGAAAAAACACAAATTGGATTTCATAAAAAAATTTTAAGTTTGTGCATAAAAGACATTATCCACAGAGCCAAAAGGAAAGCCACAGATGGGGGAAAATATTTGCAAATCATTATCTGATAAGGGATTAAATCCAAAATATACAGAGAACTCCTAAAAGTGAACAACAAAAAAACAACCCAATACAAAAATTAGCAAAGGACATGAATAAACAGTTCTCCAAAGAAGTTATACAAAAAGCCCCTATTTCAATAAGCACATGAAAATAAGTTCAATATTACTGATCATTAGGGAAATGCGAATCAAAACTACAATGAGATACCATCTCACACCCATTAGGATGACTAATAAAAAAAGAAAAATACAGAAAATTACAAGGGCTGGTGAGGATGTGGAGGAAATGGAACTTTTGTGCACTATCGGTAGGAATTAAAATGGTACAAGCTGCTATGGAAAACAGTAAGGCAGTTCCTGAAATTTTTAAAATAGAATTAACATATTATCCAGCATCCACCTCTGGGTACATACCCAAAATAATTGAAAGCAAGGTCTTTAAGAGATATTTGAATACCCATGTTCACAGCAGCACTACTCATAAAAGAAAAAATGTGAAAACAACTGAAGAAAATGAGGTATATACACACATATACACACAGCAACCACAAACGATACACATATATACACACAAAGGAATATCATTTAGTCTTAAAAAGGAGGGAAATTCTGACATATGCTACAACATGGATGAACCTTGAGGGCATTATGCTAAGGGAAATAAGCCAGTCAAAACAGACAAATATTATATGATTCCAGTTGTATAAGGGACTTAAAGGTAATCAGAATCATAGAGACAGAAAATAGAATGGTGGTTACCAAAGGTTAAGGGGAGAGGGGAAAAGGGAGATTAAGGGGGTATAGTTTCAGTTTGACAAGGTGAAAGGAGTTACAGAGTTGGATGGTGCTGATGATTCACACAACATTATGATCATATTTAATACCAACTATACATATAAGATGGTTAAGATAATAAATTTTATGCTAACTGTATTTTACCACAATAAACAAAATGTAGGCTGCTCTCTCTGCCAAGAGACAGCCACTCTCTCTTTCAGCCATTAAAATCTCTTTCTGGGGGGGATTAAAGATGGCGTGAGAGGTGAGTCACAGGCTTCCTCCTAAAACCACATATAATACGAAAATATAATTAACACAACTAATCCTGAAAGAGCAACAGGAAAGGGAACTGTGCCAGATTGCATACACCTGGAGAAAAGAGCAGACCTCACAGAACAGGGTAACGTACCAAAGCTGTGGACTGGCAGGACCCAAGCCCTTCCCCCACCCCAGACCACCAGTGGGAGGAAGAGAAACCGAGGAGGGAGGGAGTGGAGGCCTGGGACTGCTGAATACCTAATGCCGGATATCTGCTCTGGGAGCACAAACTTATAATTCCTGGTGCTTGCATGATACTCTTGTGATTATGGGGTTGGAAAGCTAAGACAGGCAGAATTCCTGGAGAGACAGATTCTAGCCACTTGTGGAAAGCAGGGATCCATATCCAGCTGCTCTGGGACAAAAGAAAGGTGGGCAGTCTGAGAGACTTCCTAACAAGAAAGCCCTTAGCAAGAGGGCTGCTAAAGGGACAAGGATTGCACAGAGCTTACTGCTCAGAAGAGAGGACAGGTAGACAAAATTGTCTGGGTGCACTCTGCCCAGCAGGTTGGAAAGCTTTGCCATATAGACTCTCATATTTAAGGAGAAAAAAGAAATCCTCCTCCTTAGATGATCTTCAGGTGCTCAATCTCCCTGACTGGCTACACTGATCCAAGGACCCCCTTTGTGACACGCAGTCTTTCTCCCAGCAGGCCCCACCTCGCTCGAAACAAGCAAACCCAACCCTGGCATTAGGCCAGCCAGAGGGAGGACCTGTATACAGCAACTACAAACGCAAAGCATAGAGGCTTATACCTGTGTGCTCACCCACTGTTTCAGACAGTGGACACAGACAGGCATAGCAGCCCGGTAGCAGCAAACAGCTCTTTCTTCCCCCCAGGCACCAATACCACTCCCCTGCAACTCCCGACATTGCTACAGGGGCTGAGCAGCTCCAGGGAGTAGAGCTTCTGGGCACTAGAGGGCGCCATACACCAATATGAAATGCCAAAGGAATCTGGTTCAGAGTAAAATTATTAATACCACTCCTGAGAGAGATTTAAATGACATTGAACTCATGACTCTTCCTGAAAGGGAGTTCAAAATAAAAATCATTAACATGCTCATGGAGGTAAGGAAAAATATTCACGAACTCAGGAATGAATTCCGGCTGGAGATCCAATCACTGAAGGGCACACTGGAGGGTATTAAAAGCAGATTGGATATGGTGGAGGAGACGATAAATGAAACAGAAACTAGAGAAGAGGAATACAAATAAGCTGAGGTACAGAGACAAAAAAGGATCTCTAAGAATGAAAGAATATTGACAACTATGTGACCAATCCAAATGGAACAATACTCACATTATAGGGGGACCAGAAGAAGAAGAGAGAACCGGGATAGAAGTGTCACTGAGGAGGTAATTGCTGAAAAATTCTCCAATCTGGGGAAGGAGATAGTCTCTCAACCCATGGAGATGCACAGATATCCCAACACAAGGGACACAAGGAAGACAACACCAAGACATATAGTAATTAAAATGCCAAAGATCAAGGATATGGACAAACTATTAAAGGCAGCCAGAGAGAAAAATAAGATCACATACAAAGGAAAGCCCATCAGGCTATCATCAGACTTCTCAACAGAAACCTTACAGGCCTCAAGGGAGTGGCACGATGTACTTAATGCAATGAAGCAGAAGGGCCTTGAACCAAGAATACTTTATCTGGCAAGATTATCATTTAAATTAGAAGGAAGGATTAAACAATTTCCAGATAAGCAAAAGCTGAGAAAATTTGCCTCCCACAAACCATCTCTACAATGTATTTAGGAGGGACTGCTATAGATGGAAGTGTTCCTAAGGTTTAACAGCTGTCACCAGAGGTAATAAAACCACAGTAAAGAAAGTAGAAAATCTAATTACTATGCAAATGCAAAAATTAAAATAACTATCTCCAAAGTTAATCAAGGGATAGACAAAGAGTACAGAAAATGATCCCTAATATATAAAGAATGGAGGAGGAAGAAAAGGAGGAAGTAAAAAAAAAGAACCTTTAGATTGTGTTTGTAATAGCATATTAACTGAGTTAAGTTAGACTCTAAGATATTAAGGAAGTTAACCTTGAACCTTAGGTAACCACGAATCTAAAGCCTGCAATGCCAATAAGTACATACCTATCGATAATCACCCCAAATGTAGATGGACTGAATGTACCAAACAAAAGACACAGAGTTACTGAATGGATAAAAAAACAAGACCCATCTATATGCTGCCTACAAGAGACTCACTTTAAACCCAAACACAT
Source organism: Smutsia gigantea (assembly GCA_032199065.1). Classification (NCBI taxonomy): domain Eukaryota; kingdom Metazoa; phylum Chordata; class Mammalia; order Pholidota; family Manidae; genus Smutsia; species Smutsia gigantea. Next base: position 30,483 of record JAVSCE010017046.1, read on the forward strand.
ACACAAATTAAAAGTGAAGGGATGGAAAAAGATATTTCATGCAACTAATAGGGAGAAAAAAAACACGAGTTGCTGTACTTGTATCAGAAAAAATAGACTTCAAAACAAAGAAAGTCACAAGAGACAAAGAAGGACATTACATAATGATAAAGGGGTCAGTCCAACAAGAGGATATAACTATTATAAATATCTATGCATCCAACACAGGATCACCTACACATGTGAAACAAACACTAACATAATTAAGGGGGAAATAGAATGCAATGCATTCATTTTAGGAGACTTCAAAACACCACTCACTCCAAATGACAAATGAACCAGACAGAAAATAAATAAGGAGACAGATGCACTGAACAACACAACAGAATAGATGGCCCTAACAGACATCTGCAGAACTCTACACCCAAATGCAGCAGAATACACATTCTTCTCAAGTGCCCATGGAACATTTTCTAGAATAGATCATATACTAGGCCACAAAAAGAGCCTCAGTTAATTCAAAAAGATTGAAATTGTACCAACCAGCTTCTCAGACCACAAAGTTATGAAACTAGAAATATACGGAAAGAAAATGAAAAATCGGACAAACACATGGAGGTTTCACAACATGCTCCTAAATAACCAATGGATCAATGACCAAATAAAAACAGATCAAGCAATAAATGGAGACCAGTGACAACAATAATTCAACACTACAAAATCGGTGGGATGTAGCGAAGGCTGTGGTAAGAGGAAAGTAAATTGCAATACAGGCCTACCTCCGGAAAGAACAATCCCGTATGAACAGTCTAAAATCACAACTAATAAAACTAGAAAAGGAAGATCAAATGAGGCCCAAAGTCAGTAGAAGGAGGGACATAATAAAGATTAAAGCATAAATAAATAAAATCGAGAAGAATAAAATAATAGAATCAATAAAAGCAGAAGCTGGTTCTTCAAGAAAATAAACAAAATAGATAAACCCCTAGCCAGACTTATCAAGAAAAAAGGAGTCTACACATATAAACAGAATCAGAAATGAGAAAGGAAAAATCACAACGGACACCACAGAAATACAAAGAATTATGAGCGAATACTATGAAAAATTATATGCTAACAAACTGGATAACTTAGAAGAAATGGACAACTTTCTAGAAAAATACAATCTTCCAAGGCTGACCCAGAAAGAAACAGAAAATCGGAAAAGACCAATTACCAGCAACGAAATTGAACTGGTAATGAAAAACCTACCTAAGAAGAAAATGCCTGGACCAGATGGCTTCACAGCTGAATTTTATCAAACACTTAGTGAAGACCTAATACCCATCCTCCTTAAAGTTTTCCAAAGAGTAGAAAAAGAGGGAATACTTCCAAACTCAATCTATGAGGCCAGCATCACTCTAATACCAAAACCAGGCAAAGACACCACAAAAAAAGAAAATTACACACTAATATCCCTGATGAACATCGATGCAAAAATACTCAACAAAATATCAGCAAACCGAATTCAAAAATACATCAAAAAGATCATCCATTGTGATCAGTAGAATTTATTCAGGGATGTAAGGATGGTACAACATTCGAACATCCATCAACATCATCCACTACATTAACAAAAAGAAGGACAAAAACCACATGATCATCTCCATAGATGCTGAAAAAGCATTTGACAAAATTCAACATCCATTCATGATAAAAACTCTCAACAAAATGGGTATAGAGGGCAAGTACATCAACATAATAAAGGCCATATATGACAAATCCACAGCCAACATTATATGTAACAGTGAGAGCTGAAAGCTTTTCCTCAGAGATTGGGAACAAGACAAGGATGCCCACTCTCCCCACTTCCATTCAACATAATACTGGAGGTCCTAGCCACGGCAATCAGACAACACAAAGAAATAAAAGGCATCCAGATTGGGAAGGAAGAATTTAAACTGTCCCTGTTTGCAGATGACATGATATAGTACATTAAAAACCCTAAAGAATCCACTCCAAAACTACTAGATCTAATATCTATTTAGCAAAGTTGCAGGATACAAAATTTACACAGAAATCTGGCATTCCTATACACTAACAATGATCTAGCAGAGAGAGAAATCAGGAAAACAATTTCATTCACAGTTGCATCAAAAAGAATAAAATACCTAGGAATAAACCTAACCAAGGAAGTGAAAGACTTATACTCTGAAAACTACAAGACACTCATGAGAGAAATTACAGAAGATACCAATAAATGGAAACATCCCATGCTCGTGGATAGGAAGAATTAATATTGTCAAAAGAGCCATCCTGCCTAAAGCAATCTACAGATTCAATGCAATTCCTATCAAAATACCTACAGCATTCTTCAATGAACTAGAGAAAATCATTCTAAAATTCGTATGGAACCACAAAAGACCCCGAATAGACAAAGTGATCCTGAGAAGGAAGAATAAAGCTGGGGGGATTATGCTCCCCAACTTCAAGCTCAACTACAAAGCCACAGTACTGAAGACAATTTGGTACTGGCACAAGAACAGACCCATAGACCAGTGGAACAGAATTAAGAGCCCTGATATAAACCCAACCATGTATGGTCAATTAATATATGATAAAGGAGCCATGGACATACAATGGGGAAATGACAGCCTCTTCAACAGCTGGTGTTGGCAAAACTGGACAGCTACATGCAAGAGAAAAAAACTGGATTATTGTTTAACCCCATACACAAAAGCAAACTTGAAATGGATGAAGGACCTGAATGTAAGTCATGAAACCATAAACTCTTAGAAGACAACAAAGGAAAAGTCTCCTGAATATAAGTATGAGCAACTTCTTCCTGAACGCATCTCCTCAAGCAAGGGAAACAAAAGCAAAAATGAACTCATGGGACTACGTCAAACTAAAAAGTTTCTGTACAGCAAAGGATACCATCAACAGAACAAAAAGGCATCCTACAGTATGGGAGAATATATTTGGAAATGACATATCCGACAAGGGGTTAACATCCAAAATATTTAAAGAACTAACACGCCTCTACACCCAAAAAGCAAATAACCCGATTAAAAAATGGACAGAGGATATGAAGAGACAGTTCTCCAAAGAAGAAATTTAGATGGCAAACAGACACATGAAAAGATGCTCCACATCACTAATCATCAGAGATATGCAAATTAAAACCACAATGAAATATCACCTCACACCAGTAAGGATGGCCAGCATTGAAAAGACTAAGAACAACAGATACTGGCGAGGATGCGGAGAAAGGTGAACCTCCTACATACACTGCTGGTGGGAATGTAAGCTAGTTCAACCATTGTGGAAAGCAATATGGAGGTTCCTCAAAAAACTAAAAACAGAAATACCATTTGACCCGGGAATCCCACTCCTTGGAATTTACCCAAAGAATACAACTTCTCAGATTCAAAAAGACATATGAACCTCCATGTTTATTACAGCACTTTTTACAATAACCAAGATATGGAAGCAACCTTGTCCATCAGTAGGTGAATGGATAAAGAAGATGTACATATACACTATGGAATACTATTCAGCCATAAGAGAGACATACATCCTACCATTTGCAACAACATGGATGGAGCTGAAGGATATTATGCTCCGTGAAATAAGCCAGGCAGAGAAAGACAAGTGCCAAATGATTTCCCTCATTTGTGGAGTATAACAATGAAGCAAAACTGAAGGAACAAAATAGCAGCAGACTCAGAGACTCCAAGAAGGAACTAGTGGTTACCAAAGGGGAGGGGTGTGGGAGGGAGGGAGGGGGAGGGTGTGAGAAGGGGATTGAGGGGTATTTTGTTTAGTACACATGGGGTGGGGGATCACAGGGACAACAGTGTAGCACAGAGAAGGCAAACAGTGAATCTGTGGCATCTTACTACACCCAAGGACAGTGACTGCACTGGGGTATGGTTGGGGACTTGATAATATGGGTAAATGTAGTAACCACATTGTTTTTCATGTGAAACCTTCATAAGAGTGATATCCATAATACCTTAATAAAAAATTTTTTTCAATAAAGAAAAAATGTAAAAAATTAGAGGGAAGGAGAGAGTGACAGAAGTGAATAGGGGTATTAGGAAATAAAGAAAATCTAAATACCAGAAGAAGGGGAAAATATTATAAGGAATAAAGAGGTACAGGGAAAGGACAGAAGGGGGGAAGGGATGGACACACACACACACACACTTGCATACGTTACACTTTGGCCCAAAGCATCAAGGTAATACAGCATAGAAAATGTCCCAGGAGATCAATCACTGTCCTATTCTGACATCAAAGATCAAAATTCCAGCTTTGTCTAAAATGACCAAAAGTGGACTTAATCTGAAGTAATCAGCTATAAAAAATGCAGATCTGAAAGGCTCAGACTATGTTCCACTGTCATTCCCTGTTATGATATCAAATTGAATTTGAAAGAGTTTGGTACGACAAGTATTTGCTGAAGTTACGTCTTAGGACACACACAGAATGTGAATGCTCCTTGAAGGAGCTGATTTGATGGATGCTATGAAGAAGTACTACTGCCATTCATAGAAAATAGCATATATTTCACAGCAGCTACTTAAAAACCAACATTTTCTCTTCTTCAAATGGGAAGAGAAGTAAAATATCTTATCTCAAACTCACTCCAAGCAGCAAATAAAAAAATTTATGTTCTTAAAAACTTCTATTAGCCATATATAATGTGTTACTAATACCTATGACTGTAAAACATGTCTCTTGAGCTGACATAAGAGCTCATCCTCCTTCGAGAAATTCAATCACCCTGTCAATAGTCCTGGTCAAGCAGGTGAAAATATTTCTCACAGGAGATTCTCTTAGCTACAACTCTAAAATCTGTAGGCACATGAAATCTGAGGATTGAATGGAAAAAGAAGAAGCGTACTAGGTTTATACCTCAAAAGTCCCAGAGACAGTGCTTTACAAACCACAGTATTCACTGAATTCTAAGAATCTATGATTTGTAAATCATTAAACAAATATTAGTGTATGTCACTAAACTGAATGGCATTAATTTAACAGGTACAACCAGAATTTCAATTACTCCTGGCCCTTATTTTTCATCTATACTGTTTCAGATAATTAATATTTGTAAGGAAAACAAATGAACTGAATTTAGATTATTAAAGGAAAAAATGGCACTTCAGTTCAAGTATTTTTAAAAACCCTATATAGTTGCTGATTAAGAAATATTCGGTGATTAAAGTTTACCCTCTTTTTTAAAAAATCTATGACAGAATTATAGATTTCCTTGGAGTTTCGCACAAAAATTTGTGTATCAATATCCTAATCACAAACTGGGACAATTGCAGAATATTTATAGCAGGTAATCTAGCTGCACATCACAAAGAATCCTAACAGAAAAATGAGAAGCTTGCTGTCTCTTTTCCTTTGGGTACTTCAATGATTGACCTCTTAAGATTAAGGAGTCCTCTTGGAACACAAAAACTTCTCTAACATGTTCTTCACATTTCACACTGTCTTATTTTGCTCTATTTCAGCTCCTATAGGAAATTATTACATCGCATGACTGTCATTTTCTATAATCAAGATATCTGTGTACCTTGATGAGAGTAGAAAGATTTCAGATCTTAGAAACTCAGATGTACCAATCTTTTTTCTTTAACGTTTTTTCATTGAAATACAGTTTATATACAATATTATATTGTATATAATATTTCAGATGAACAGCTTAATAAATTAGGTTAATCAATTATATACATTATTAAATGCTCACCATGATAAGCATAGTTACCATCTGTCACCATGCAAAGATTTTACATTATTAGCTATATTCCCTAGCTATATGTCCATCCCCTGTGACTAAGATAATTTATAACTTGAAGCATGTACCTCTTTATCCCTTTCACCTATTCCACTCCCCTCATGGTTTATGAGTCTACTTCTGGTTTGTTCTTTTGTTTTCATTTCAAGTTCCACATATAAGTGAAACCACAGGTTATTCCTCTTTCTCTGAATGACTTACTTCAGTTAGCATAATACCCTCTAGGTCCATCCATGTTGTTGCAAATAGCAAGATTTTTCATTTTTATGGCTGAATAATATTCCACTGTATATACGTACCATTCTTTACCCATTCATCTTTTGATGGACTTTTCAGTTGCTCCCATATCTTGGGTATTATAAATAATGCTGCAATAAACATAGTGATGCGAATCTTTTTGAATTAATGATTTCATTTTCTTGTGGTAATTCTCAGAAGTGGAAGTGGTGGATCATTTTTTAGAAGAAAATGATCAAATAGTTTCTCAAAAATATTTTTTTTTTGAGAAACCTCCAAACTGCTTTCCATAGTGGCTGGACCAGTTTACATTCCCACCAATGGTGCACAAGGGTTCCCTTCGCTCCACATCCTTACCAACACTTGCTTTTCTTGCCGTGTTTACATTAGCCATTCTGACTGGTGTGAGGTGATATCGCATTGTAGTGTTGATTTGTATTTCCCTGATGACTAGTGACGTTCAGCATCTTTTCAGGTGTCTGTTGGCCATATATATATGTCTTCTCTGGAAAAATGTTCAAGTTTTAATCAGATTATTTGGGTATTTTTTTTCTTTTCGTGTAAGTTGTATGAGTTCTTTATGTATCTTGGATATTAGCCCCTTATCACACATATCATTTGCAAATATACAGTAGACCGCCTTTTTGTTTTGTGGATGTTTTCCTTGGTTGTGCAAAAGTTTTTTAGTTTGATGAGTCCCAATTGGTTATTTTTGCTTGTTTCCAGAAAAAAATGTTTCTAATGTTGATGTTCGACAGTGTCTGACTGTGTTTTCACTAGGAGTTTTATGGTTTCAGGTTTAATATTCAGGTCTTTAATCCATTTTGACTTTACTTTTGCATATGGTATAAGACAGTGATCCAGTTTCATTCTTTGGCATATAGCTGTCCAGTTTTCCCAATATCATTTATTCAAGAGATTTTCTTTTCCTCATTGTATATTCTTGCCTCCTTTTTTTATAGATTAATTAGCCATATAGGTGTGAGTTTATTTCTGGGCTCTCTACTCTGTTCCATTGGTCTATGTATCTGTTATTACACCAGTACCATACTGTTTTGATTACTGCAGCTTTGTACTATAGTTTGAAATCAGGGAGTATGATACCTCAAGCTTTGTTCTTCTTTCTCAAGATTGCTTTGGCTATTCAGGATCTTTTCTAGTTCCATGTAAATTTTATGATTATTTGCTTTAGTTCAGTGAAAAATGCCATTTGTATTTTGCTAGGGATTGCATTGAAGCTGTAGATTGCTTTGGGCAGTATAGCCATTTTAACAATATTAATTCTTCCAATCCATGAGCATGGAGTATCTTTCCACTTATTTGTGTTGTCTTCAACTTCTTTCATCCATGTCTCATAGCTTTTAGAGTATAGGTCTTTCATCTCCTTGGTTAGATTTATTCTCAGGTGTTTTATATTTTTTGATGCAATTGTAAATGGAATTCTTTTTTAATTTCTATTTCTGCTAGTTCATTATGTGTACATAGAAATGCAAAAGACTTTGGTACATTGATTTTTGTATCCTGTGAATTTACTGAATTCATTTATTAATTCTAATAGTTTGATGGAGTCTTCTAGGTCTTCTATATATAGTATTATTGCATCTGCAAACAGTGACAGTTTTACTTCATTACCATTTTGGCAGCTTTTATTTCATTTTCATGTCTGATTGCTATGAATAGGACTTCTAGGACTTTGTTGACTAAAAGTTGTGAGATTGGGCATCCTTGACTTCTTCCTGATCTTGCAGTTAAAGCTTTCAGTTGTTCATCATTGAAAATGATGTTTGCTGTAGGTCTGTCATATATGACCTTTATTATGTTGAAATATGTGGTCTCTATAAGCACTTTGTTGAGAGTTTTTGTCATGAACGGATGTTGAACTTTCTCAAATGCTTTTTCAGCATCTACTGAGATGATCTTATGGTTTTGATCCTTCCTTTTGTTAATGTGGTGTGTCACATTGATTGGTGGATATTGAAACATCCTTGCATCCCTGGAATAAACCCTACCTGGTTGTGGTGAATGGTCTGTTTAATGTATCTTTGAATTTGGTGTGCTAATATTTTATTGAATATTTTTGTATCCAAGTTAATTAGGGATATTGGTCAGTAATTTTCTTTTTTTGTAATGTTCTCTGGAAGCGAGGGGATGCTGGCCTCACAGAATGAATTTGGAAGCTTTCCTTCCTCCTCAACTTTTTGGAATAATTTGAGTAGAAGAGGTATCAACAATTCTTTAAATATTCAGTTGAATTCACCTATGAAGTCAGCAAATCTACCAATATCCTCAGACTATGGGCTTTTGGTGGGGCTAAGGGGAATTCTTTGAATAAAAAGAAAATTAGTTGCATTGAAGGAATTCTGCTATAAATAGAAGAATTTTCCACTTTTCTGGCAGCCTCAGGTATCTAATAATATAAAAACCAATCTATGGGCTGGAAAGGATTCCTCCTATTAACTAAAAAAGTAAATTAGGCTAGGGTCATCAAATTAAAGATTGTAGACTAGGAAGGCAAGGTGGAAGCCTCCTCCCAAAAACACATAAAAGAGGAAATAACAACCAATAATTTGCAAACCGAATTCAAAAATACATCAAAAAGATCATCCATCATGATCAAGTGGGATTCATCCCAGGGATGCAAGAATGGTACAACATTCGAAAATCCATCAACATCATCCACCACATCAACAAAAAGAAGGACAAAAACCAAATGATCATCTCCATAGATGCTGAAAAAGCATTCAACAAAATTTAACATCCATTCATGATAAAAACTTTCAACAAAATGGGTACAGAGGACAAGTGCCTCAACATAATAAAGGCCATATATGACAAACCCACAGCCAACGTCATACTTAACAGCGAGAAGCTGAAAGCTTTTTCTTTATGATTGGGAACAAGACAAGGATGCCCACTCTCCCCACTTCTATTCAACATAGTTCTGGAGGTCCTAGCCATGGCAATCAGACAACACAAAGAAATAAAAGGCACCCAGATTGGTAATGAAGAATTCAAACTGTCCCAGTTTGCAGGTGACATGATATTGTATATAAGAAACGCTAAAGAATCAACTCCAAAAGTACTAGATCTAATATCTGAATTCAGCAAGTTGCGGGATACAAAACTAATACACCAAAATCTGTTGCATTTCTATACACTAATGATGAACAAGCAGAAAGAGAAATCAGGAAAACAATTCCATTCACAACTGCATCAAAAAAATAAAATACTTAGGAATAAGTCTAACCAAGGAAGTGAAAGACTTATACTCTGAAAACTACAAGACACTCATGAGAGAAATTAAAGAAGATACCAATAAATGGAAACACATCCCGTGCTCATGGATAGGTAGAATTAATATTGTCAAAATGGCCATCCTGCCTAAAGCAATCTACAGATTCAGTGCAATCCCTATCAAAATACCAACAGCATTCTTCAATGAACTAGAACAAATAGTTCTGAAATTCATATGGAACCACAAAGACCCCAAATAGCCAAAGCAATACTGAGAAGGAAGAATAAAGTGGGGGGAATTATGCTCCATGACTTCTACTACAAAGCCACAGTAATCAAGACAATTTGGTACTGGCACAAGAACAGACCCATACAACAATGGAAAAGACTAGAAAGCCCAAATATAAACCCAAGCATATATGGTCAATTAATATACAATAAAGGAGCCATGGATATACAATGGGGAAATGACAGCCTCTTCAAAAGCTGATGTTGGCAAAACTGGACAGCTACATGCAAGAGAATGAAACAGGATTATTCTCTAACCCCATACACAAATGTAAACTCAAAATGGATCAAAGACCTGAATGTAAGACATGAAACCATAAAACTCTTAGAAAAAAACATAGGCAAAAATCTCTTGGACATAAACATGGGCAACTTTTTTCCTGAACTTCTTCATGAACATATCTCCCTGGGCAAGGGAAACAAAATAAAAAATGAACAAATGGGACTACATCATGCTAAAAAGCTTCTATACACCAAAGGACACTATCAGCAGAACAAAAAGGCATCCTACAGTATGGGAGAATATATTTGTAAATGACATATCTGGCAAGGGATTAACATCCAAAATATATAAAGAACTCCTATGCCTCAACACCCAAAAAGCTAATAACCCTATTAAAAGATGGGCAGAGGATATAAACAGACACTTCTCCAAAGAAGAAATTCAGATGGCCAACAGGCACATGAAAAGATGCTCCACATAGCTAATTATCAGGGAAATTCAAATTAAAACCACAATGAGATGTCACCTCACACCAGTTAGGATGGCCAACATAGAAAAGAATAGGAACAACACATGCTGGCAAGGATGTGGAGAAAGGGGAACCCTTCTACACTGCTGGTGGGAATGTAAACTAGTTTAGCCATTGTGGAAAGCAATATGGAGGTTCCTCAAAAAACTAAAAATAGAAATACCATTTGACCAGGAATTCCACTCCTAGGAATTTACCCTATGAAGGCAGGAGTCCAATTTCAAAAAGACATATGTATTTAACCCAGAAATTCAACTCCTAGGAATTTACCCTAGGAATGCAGGAGCCCAGTTTGAAAAAGACATATGCACCCCTATGTTTATCGCAGCACTATTTACAATAGCCAAGAAATGGAAACAATCTAAGTGTCCATCAGTAGATGAATGGATAAAGAAGATGTTGTACATATACACAATGGAATATTATTCTACCGTAAGAAGAAAACAAATCCTACCATTTGCAACAACATGGATGGAGTTAGAGGGTTTTATGCTCAGTGAAATAAGCCAGGCGGAGAAAGACAAGTATCAAATGATTTCACTCATATGTGGAGTATAAGAACAAAGAAAAAACTGAAGGAACAAAACAGCAGCAGACTAACAGAACCCAAGAATGGACTAACAGTTGCCAAAGGGAAAAGGACGGCGGGGGGTGGGGGTTTGTGAAGGGAGGGAGAAGGGAAATAAGGGGCATTACAATTAGCACACACAATGTAGCTGGGGGGGTAGGGGCATGGAGAAGGCAGTATAGCACAAAGACAAGTAGTGACTCTATAGCGTCTTAGTATGCTGATGGACAGGGACTGCAATGGGGTATATGGTGGGGAGTTGATAATGGGGGGAATCTAGTAACCACAATGTTCCTCATGTAATTGCATATTAATGATACCAAAATGAAAAAAAAAGAGAGGAAAATACAGCAAATGCAACTAGACCTGAAAATGACCTGAAGATTGCAGAACAGACCCCCTGCACCTGAGGAGAAAGGAGGACCAGACAAAAAAGGATGAGGCAGGGAAGCCGAGACTGAGTGGGACCCAAGCCCTCCCCCTCCCCAGCCTACAGGTCAGAGAAAGAGGAATGGAGTGGGGAGAGGGTGGGAGCCCACAAGAGCTGCACACCTGGCCCTGGAGATCTTCTCTGGTCTCATGAGCCCACATTACATTGGGTTCTGGTGATTATCAGGGCTGGAGACCAGGGGTAGGTGGAACACTCTGGGAGGCTGAGACTCCAGCCAGGGTGGAGGGCAGTTACACTCCACCAGTTCTGAGACCCAAAGCAGAGGAAGCAGCTTGAAAGACTTGCCAGCAGTGGAGGGGTACCAGCGGTGAAGAGTGTTGGACGGAACTGTCTCTTCAGGAGAAAGGGCAGGTGGAGGATACCTCCCCAGCCCTTCCTTGGCTCAACGAATCGGGAACTCTCAGGACCTCCAGACACTCCACCCCCCTTGCGGGCAACACAACCCCTAGGCACCTCCTTGCATGCACTGCCAGAAACCAACCCACGTGGCCCAGTGGCAGCATCAGACTTGCTGCCTGGCAGGCAGAGGGAGACTCTCCCAACTTGCTTGACTCCATTTCAGCCCAACCAGAGAGGTGCCTGGAGGAACTAGCCCCAGGAGCTCCTTCCTCCCTGCAGGTGTCCAAACCCAATGCTGTGCCCTGCAGCCCTGCCATTGCTGCAGGCCAGGCAGAGGGCAGCCCCCCCACAGCAAGCTCAGCAGAAATTCCTGAGCTGATCACAAAGTCAGCAGGTCAAGCAAACTTCACATCCAGACTTAGACCACTTCAGGAGCCAGAGAGAAGTAACAGGCAATATACCAATATGCCTTGTCAATGAGTATAGTTTGCTGCCAACCACTGGCAGCATAGTAGATTTAGCAACAAAGTTTTTCAAATGGTAATAGATTTTAAAAGTCCCTTTAAAATGGGCAGTGATCACTGCAGCTATGCTGTATGCTACATTTTTTAAATTGCGACAAAGAAAATGAAATTGCGACAAAGAAAATGAAATTGCTCTTGCTGCTCAATGATTAGGTATCCTCCCCTCCATGTAATTTCAGTTAAGGATTAACATGAGCACCTTCTACATCTTGAGTTCCCTAGTGAACAAGAATTGAATAATACAGGTAAGACATTTACTTCTTTCTCAATGAGAAATTAATGCCACTCTTGTCCAACCTCTTTACATTAACATTCATTTCATGGCAAATATTTATTGAATCTGCTATATTCCATATACTTTAATCAATTCTTCAATCATCCAAAGAACATAAGCACTATATTTAAAACTTGTTAATGTACTAGTAATCACATGGTTTCCAAAGGGATAGTTCTTTTGTTATGTTTTAGGTTTTCAACTTTCAAATAAGAAAAACTCAGCTATTTTAAAATAGTTAAAGAACTATACTGTTATTGTCAGAGATTCTAGCTATCTTTAGTTTTAAGACTAATATGGAGCAAAGACATAGTACTGGTTTAGGAGTCACCACATATGTAAGTAGCAACAATAGGAGAGAAGACTTTTAGTAATTTGGGGGGTATAAAAAAACAGTATTTCAGGTCAGGTCACAATAATATCTGACTTCTGGTGAAATTTATTATTAATGATAGAAGCTTCTTTTGTTTGGTCTTTAATTTCCAACTCCAAGTAGACCCAATAACTGTCCCTTGTCACATTTCTTACCTAGATTCTGACTGCTGGGTGGAATACAATGTATGAAATAGGTTCTTTAAAAATTAACCTTTCTACCTCCTACACTGCTGGTGGGAATGCAAATTAGTTCAACCATTGTGGAAAGCAGTATGGAGGTTCCTCAAAAAACTCAAAATAGAAATACCATTTGACCCAGGAATTCCACTCCTAGGAATTTACCCTAAGAATGCAGCAGCCCAGTTTGAAAAGACATATGCACCCCTATGTTTATTGCAGCACTATTTACAATAGCCAAGAAATGGAAGCAACCCAAGTGTTCATCAGTAGATGAATGGATAAAGAAGATGTGGTACATATACACAATGGAATACTATTCAGCCATAAGAAGAAAACAAATCCTACCATTTGCAACAACATGGATGGAGCTAGAGGGTATTATGCTCAGTGAAATAAGCCAGGTGGAAAAAGATAAGTATCAAATGATTTCACTCATATGTGGAGTATAAGAACAAAGAAAAAAACTGAAGGAACAAAACAGCAGCAGACTCACAGAACCCAAGAATGGACTAACAGTTACCAAGGGGAAAGGGACTGGGGAGGATGGGTGGGAAGGGAGGGACAAGGGGGAAAAAGGGGCATTACGATTAGCAGATGTAATGTTGGGGGGGCCCGGGGAGGGCTGTACAACTCAGAGAAGACAAGTAGTGATTCTATAGCATCTCACTACGCTGATGGACGGTGACTGTAATGCGTGGGGACTTGATGATGTGGGGGGTCTAGTAACCATAATGTTGCACATGTAATTGTAGATTGATGATACCAAAATTTAAAAAAATTAACCTTTCTAAAAGTCTTTTAATTCAAACTGCATAAGGAGACCACGTGCCTTAAGATGTCAAGGATCATAGCTTAGGGTAGCAGAATGGTATAGTTGGGGCTATTTTATAATTCTATCTCAAAATTTCACTCTTTTCCTCATCATTAGTGGCTTCTTCTCAGTCAATGTTCCATACCTCCAAAATACTATCCCTCCTCTGTGCTTCCCTGGTGTTGGCAGGAAACCCTGGGAGCTAAGCTTTCACCCCTCTGGGAAGCCCCAAGGCAGGGCAAAATGGTATAAAGTGCTGCTAGTTCCCTTCCTACTCTCCCCACCATTTGCAAAAGACAATAGGACCCAACAGGGAGCTAAACTTCCATTTCCACCCTTGGCACTGAGGCCAATGAAAAGCATCAACTACTAAAACTCAACCAATACAAAGTTTCCAAGGCTATTTATATTTTCCTTAGAAAAAGTTTCTTTCCATGATCTCTTTCTCCTAGAATTGACATTTGATCATCTTAGTATTTCCTTCTAATGTCTTCAATTTTCCTTAAGGTCTAGGGATCTTTAGTTGATCAGATCTGTTCTGATCAAGGTCTTCCTCTTACCTTCTCAACCCACACTGGCTTTTATTTAAAATTTTTTAAGATAATTAAAAAAATAATTTCATACTTACAGAGAAGTTTAAGCATAGTACGAGGAATCTTTTTTTCTGAACCATTTGCAAGTAAGTTGCTGACATTACGTCCCATTGTCCCTGAACACTTAGGTTTTGTAATTCCTCCAATAAAGACATCCTCCCAAATAATCATGATACAACCATCAAAATCAACAAATTAACAATGATATATTACTACCCTGTAATCTATATGCCCTATTCAAGTTTCACCAGTCATCCCACTAATGTCTTTTTCAGCAACAGGATGAGATCTAGTATCACAGGTTACATTTGTCATGTTTCTGTAGTCTCTTTAAATCTGGAACAGTTCTTAAATTTTTCCTTGACTTTAATAATCTTTAAAATTTTGAAAATTACAGACTAGGTATCTCATAGAAATTCTCTCAATTTGGAATTCTCTGGTGTTTCCTCAAGATTAGATTTAGGTCATGTATTTTTGGTAGAAGCATTATAGATATGACGATGCGCTGTAAGTCCTCACACTACGCCCTCTTAGGTAGTGCATGATTGCAGTTTTTGTCTCATTACTATTTAGCATGTTGGTCATAACTTGATTAGGGTGGTCTCTGCCAGGACTCCCCACCATAAAGATACTCTTTTTTCCTTCACAATTAACAGAGTTTTTGTGAGGAGATACTTTGAGACTACATAAACAGCCTATTCCTTATCATACTTTTACCCATTAATTTGAGCATCTACTGATATTTCCAGGATAACCGATTATACTATACTGATTCCCAAACTGTGAATTTTTTTATTCCATTATTCCTTTTCTTCTCTCCATTAATTACATCACTATGGACTTACAAATTTCTATCATATTCAGTGGGCTATAATTTGATAATATGAGTATTATTTGTTGCTCAAACCGTTCAAAAGTCGGCTGCAAGTGCCCCTTTAAAGTTGGCATCTGTATCCTTTATATATAACCCCTCATTCTTTGAGTGATTCCTTACTTTCTGGTACAAGATGTGTCCAGCACATCTTGTCCTGTTCTTTCTCAGTCCAGCCCTAGAATCAGTTATTTCCCAAGGAGTCCTAGCATAGACACCCATTTTATGACTTTTGGACTGAATTTCTCAGGAAGGAAAGAAGGACCACAATAAGAAAACGAAAGAGCTACTTTGTTCAGAATGGGCCACTTGTACTGATTTCCTCTGCAGCTGGATATTTCAACAGTGGCCTTATCTGCGTTGGATGACAAGGCCAACAACATGCTCTGTTCAAGGAATAAAGGAGTCCTATTAATAGGCAAACTTCCCCCAGCACATAGTTGCAAAACTAAGGAAGCCCTTGCTCTAGGACTAGAGTATTTTGGGTTAATTTTATTCACAGGAAAGGTACCTTCTCATTTTCTTTCTTAAAACATCTTCTATTTTAGAAGAGTTTTTAGATGCGTAGACAAATTGTGAAGCCAATACAGAAGGGTCTTGTGTCCCACACCAGTTTCCATTATTAACATTTATAGTATGATACATGTGTCACAATTATTGAAACAATATAAATACGTTGTTAACTAAGTCCATACTTCATTCAGATATCCTCAGTTTAACTTCAATGTCCATTTTCTGTTTCAGAATCCCATGCAGGACATCACATTACATTTAGTAGTTATGTCTTATTAGGCTATTCTTGGTTTTAACAGTTTCTCAGACCTTCCTTGTCTTTGATGATTATACTAGTTTTTCCAGTGGCTTCTGTAACAAGCTATACAAACTTGATATCTTAAAAAAACATAAATGTATTCTCTCTTAGTTTTAGAGGCTATAAGCCTGAAATCAAGGTCTCAGCAGGGCCACACTCTCTGAAGGCTCCCCGGGTGTATCATTACTTTCCTCTTCCAGCTTCTCATGGCTATAGGCATCCCTTGGCTTGTGGCTGTATCAGTCCAGTCTCTGCCTCTCTCCAATCTGTGTCTTTCTCTTCTCTTCTGTGTCTATATAAGATACATCTTTGGATTTATAGTCCACCTAGATAATCTGGGATGATGTCATCTTAAGATCTTTAAATACAGCTGCAAAGACCCTTTTTCCAAATAAGGTCACAATCACAGGTTTTGGAGGTTTATACAATATGGACATATGTTTGGGGTGACATCACCATTCAATCTACTTCAATGATCTTGACAGTTTTGAGGCTTACTGGTTAGATATTTTATAGAATTGTGACTGATTTGTAATTATTAGACTGGGATGTGTTTGAGGGGAGGAAACAGGCAAAGTGTCATTTTTATCTACCATAGCAAGGGTACATACAATCAACATGACATCACTGTTGATGTTGACCTTGATCACCTGGCATGAGGGAGAGTTTGTCAGGTTTCTCCACTGTCATGTTACTGTTTCCATACTGTACTCTTTGGAGAATAGTCACTATAAGCAGTTCAAGTTAAGGAGTGGGCAGTTATGCTCCACTTCCTTGAAGGTAGGATATCTAAACAAACTATTTGGAATTCTTCTACATGGAAGATTTTCCTATTCTCCCCCAAGGTCAATATAAATCTTTGTTTATATCAGTATGGATTCATGGATTTCATGGATATTTACTTTATACTTTGGGTTTTAATCCAAAACTACTTTATTTTATTGCTCAAACTATTGGGAGTTCTTTCAGTTCTTTTGGCATACTCCTTTGGCATAGTCCCTTTGGCATACTCCTGCTATTTTGTTTTTTTTGTTGTTGAGCATTTCTTAAAAAAGGTTTTGGCACTTTTTTGGGCCACTGCAACATTCCCCATGCTCTCTTGCATACTTCCTGCCCCAGTGCAAGAATCAGTCACTTTTCTGAGAAGCCCTGGTTCCCTTATTGAAGAATGGTTTTAGAAACCAAGATATGGATATTAGATATGGTCACTGCTACTGGGGTTTTATTCTTTATAGACTTCCTCAGCTGACAAGGCAATATAAACCACTTTTGCTAACCTGTGTGAGTGTGTATACCTATAAACATTTCTGTATGTAATCTTCTGTATCTCTATTAAGCTAAAATAAGCCCATACTAATGTCTCCAACTCTTACCACATGGATTATTTTATCTGCTTCTCCTTGCTCATCTATAACCCCCACTACAGTAGTGAGAAACCTGAAATCTACCAACACATATATAGTAGTTTCAGAACTGTTCACCCACACCCTCTCCCTGATGGGATACAACTCTATCAACTAAAGTACAGTGTTTATGTATATAGTTCCTTTTGCCTTTCAGTCTTATAGATTCCACTAATTTCCAAAGTTACTTAGATTAGCACCTTATTCTTCCACCCCCTACAGTGAGATTATTTCATATGTTTGTAACATATTTACATTCTTTTGTCTTACTTTACATTCCATCCTGGGATCCCTGCCCTCTAAATGAAGTTTTTAAAACTTGTATACAGTTGGTATTAAGTTTCATTCTTCCTGCTTATAAGGTAAAGTTCTATAGGTTTTGACAGTGTCTGATATTCACCATTACAATAGCATAGAAAATAGTTTCACTATCCTAAAAAAGCCCCTGTGCTTCACTTAATCAACCCTTTTCCTCAACTCTCTGCTCCCTAGGGTGAAAGGGGGATTCTTCAGCTACCCGATTGACTCATTCAGGAAAGGAGGGCACGAGAACTCCAGCAGCGAAGTTTATTGCCTGAAAAACAGAATGGCTGTCTCTAAAGGAGAGAGCAGCAGTGGCAGCAAGGGGGAAGCTGCTTATAAAGGAATTTGAGCGGGAAGTTGGTCCAGTGACTTCTATGCATTACAAGGTTCAGGAAGAGGGGGTGCTGATTGGATGGTTTAAAACAAGCATGTCTTGTACATTTCCTATAGGTTGAGCTCAGCTGGCACCGAGTTGCCGGCTGAAGTATTATATAAGGTATGTAGGTAAAGGAATGTAGGTACCTTTTATGGTAAAGGTAGGTTACCTTTGCCCTTTATGGTCGGGTGGCCGGTCGTTGCTAGGGAAACTATCTAGGATGAGGATCACTAGAACAATGGATGGGTTTTTCCATTAACTGGAACACAGTTTTCTCAGAACTAGATTGGGGGTGAGGCCTTGGAGTGATTCAAGGCTGGGGTGCAGCTGCTGCAGGTGATAAAGGGGGGTTTTTACTATGCCTGGAGGCAGTTCTGGGTTCTAACATAGGGTTCCTAGCAACTACTGATCTTTTTGCTTGACTATATTTTTGCCTTTTCCAGAATGTCATATAATATGTAGCATTTTCAGACTAGCTTTTTAAAATCAACAACATGCATTTAATCCATGGCTTGTCATGGTTTGATAGCTCTTTTCTTTCTATCAATGAATAATCCATTATGGATATGCCACCAGTTATTCATTCAGCTATTGAAGGACATCTTCACTACCTCCAGCTTTGGGGGATTATGAATAAAGCTGCTATAAACATTTGGTAGATTTAAGTTTTCAAATTAGTAGGGTAAATAGCTAGGAGTGCACTTGATTTGTACAGTAAGGCTACATTTAGTTTTTTTTAAAGAACTGTCAAACTGTTTTTACAAAGCGGCTGTATCATTTTGCATTCCCATCAGTAATGAATAAAAAGTTCCTGTTGTACATCCTTGTAAGAATTAGGTTTCATCAATGTTTTGGATTCTAGCTATTCCAAAAGGTATGTGATGGTATCTCATCATTATTTTAATTTGCAAATCCCTAATGACTATGATGCTGAACATCTTTTTATATGCCTATTTACCATCTGTATATCTTCTTTGGTGAGGTGTCTATTCAAATCTTTTTTTTTTAGTTTATTGTTTTCTTATTTTTGAATCTAAAGAGCTCTTTATATATTTTGGATACCAGTCCCTTATCAGATGTGTTTGCAAATATTATCTCCCTATTTGTGGCTTGTCTTTTCATTTTCTTAACAGTGTCTTGAACTGAACAGAAGTTTTCAATTTTAAGAAGCAAAACTTATCCATTCTTTTTCCTGCATGGGTTATGCCACTAATGGCTGTATTTTAAAATGCATTGCCAAATCCAAGGTCATAAATATTTTCTCCTATGTTCTCTTCAATAAATATTTAGCTTTGCATTTTACATTTAGATCTATGATACATTTTGAGATAATTATTGTGTAAATCACTTTTGTGTAGTTTTTTTTTTTAATATGGACATCTAATTGTTCCAGCACCATTTATTGAAAATATTATCCTTTCTCTGTTGAATTATCTTTGCTCTTTTGTCAAAGATCAGTTGACTATATTTGTATGTATTTACTTTGGACTCTATGCAGTTCTATTAATCTATGCGTCTGCTCTTTTGCTGATATGACTGTATCTTGGTAACTCCAGCCTTACATTAAGTCTTGAAATCAATAGTATGAAGTACTCCAACTTTGTTCATTTTCAGTATTATATTGGCTATATAGGTCTTTTGTCTTCCATATAAACTTTAGAATCAGTAATGGTAATAGCTACAAAATAGCTTGCAGAGACTTTGATCTGGACTATGTTGAGTCTACAGATCAAACAGGAAAAAAATTGACATTTAACGATATTAAGTCTTCTAATCCATGAACACAGAATATCTCTCCATTTATTTAGATCTTCTTTGATTTTTTTTTAATCAGTGTTTTATAGTTTTCCACCTATAGATCTGTATATATTTGCTTAGATTTACACTTAAGTATTTCAGTTTTGGGTGCTATTGTATATGGTATTTTCTGAAGTTTGAGAACAACTGTCATACAAATCATTTAACTTACTTGGACTTGGAGCTTCTTATATGTATATGTGTATAATTACTGTAACCATTACTATGAAGGGTTATTATAAAGATGAAATGGCAATATATGGAAAAATTATATGCAAATTAGAAATCACCAAACAAATATAAGAGTCATTAAATCCATTATCCTTCATATAACTGTGAAGAAACTAAATTCCAGAGAAATTAAGTCACTTGACAAAATTTTATTAGGGGCATGGAACAATTTAGAGTGCACCTAGCAACGCTAAAGGACATTAAATAAACAAAACTGGCCAGAGAAAAAGATTCATAAAGAGGGATAGGAAACGTAGTTAGAGCCAGAGTTTGGACTCGTTCATATATATAATGAGGACCCACTAAAAGGCAAAGAAATTGATAATGTAGGGTTTTCAGAAAATTAATCTGATTGGTGGATAGGGTCCTTTAATGGAGAATGAATGGGACTTAGAACAGCGCAATAGATGAGGGTCTTTGTATGAGTTTTAGAACAAGGAAGAGACTTAGAAATAACGTAACATCTTCATTTGATTGGTACACACTGTAGGTTATTGCCACTAGGAAAGATCAGTATATATGGCACCACGTGCTTTGCTCTAATTGTAATGGCAGTTACATACACATTTCTGCTTAGCCATATTCTTTTTTCGGTCCTGAATTTCTTTTGAGCATTTTAAGAAAGGTGAAGGAGGAGTAATTAGTCAGAGTTTTAAGGAGTATGTGACACAATCAATAAGACCTCTTAAACACTCAAGTCTAAACCGTCCCTTGGACTTAACTATGGGAATTCTGAAGATACCTTTCATCCTTTGTTCCTACTTCATCTGCATTGTTTTTCAGAAATTATTTGGTTTTGCTGCACACATTCTACCCCCTGGGTAAAGCAACTACAAGAAGGTCCACGTCCACAGTATATCCCATAGTTTCTTATGCCATTCAGAACTGAAATGCATTTCTGAATCCAGAAAAAAAAATAGTTACAATCATATAAAATCCCAGGAAATGGTCTGTGATAGAATTTGGCATTTACATTTTGAACTGCTTAATCACTCTTTTATAGACTAGCTAAAGGTTATTTTGTCTCTCTGGCATTTTCTTATGTCTCAGCTCCCGTCCTCTGTCATCCAGGGCTCAATTTCAAGGTTGAAATACATTATGATAATCACAGGCAACCAAAGGCATCTCAATTCCAAACTCTCCATAACTTCATGCTTTTCCCAGCAATTTCACTTGAGTTAAAAAACCAGCAAAAAGAAGAATATATGAATAAATGTGAGTTTACAAGTACTGTTGCCACTAATCTCAAAAGATACATTTTTTTAAATGAAATTCACCATCTTCACACTCTACTGTACATTATGAGGATGGCACGTACATAAACATCTTCAAAAATTAAGTGACTCCACTTTAGAAAGCTGAACTTTCTGAAGCAAAAGGTTCAACATGTTTTACCTAAATAAGTTACTGCCCATATTCCATCTTGGATATTTCCATTACTTCACATTTCTTTAATCATTTTTCTCCCAAAGCCAATGAAGAAAAATAATAAAAGGAAATACGTTATTTTTTATTATTAAACCACCACTAATCTTCATGCATTTTTCAACTAAAGCTTCAGGAGAGAAACCAGCATTATAAACCAAGCCAAATCCCAGGTCTGATGCTTAGTGTCTGACATTAAGCACTTCATAGCTTATTTGGGCTTTGGCTTCTTTGTGAGCAAAATGAGGGAAGTGGATATGATGATTGTCAAATTTTCATAATATCAACAATCTGAATTTTTTAAATTCTATTGCTGACATTTTCACAAAGAACATAAGTTCCTTTTGCAAATATTATCAGAATAAAAGACCTACAGAATCATAATAGATTACAAAGGAAAGAGTAGTATAAGCAATTGATATAAATATTTGGGAAATAAAATGTTAGAATCCTAAGGAAAGCCTTCCCTTAGATTCTGTACTTCCGGCTTTTCTTTGTCTTGGCTCAAAAGACAAGTTTTCTGTAACATCTCTCCTGCTTCAGGAAGTCTTTTGATAACTCCCTCTTCCAGGTTCTCACTGCACACAATTTCCTCTCTATCAAAGCATTTCAACCAGACTGTTAACTCCTTCCTTACTTGTTCTTGTAAGCTCAATCATATGGCTATCAACTGGATTGTGCATTTTAGCTTTTGTGTGCATTTCATTTAAACAGAAGGAGGACAATTTGGTTGGAGTATGGCAAACAGTCACAAAATATTGGAAAGAATCTTGCTCTCTTTAAGTCTGCTTTAAAATTTTGTATATATAAGGGTGGAATATTTATTAGTTTGCAAACTTTGAGGTAGAAAGACTGGGTCTTCCTGTTTGGCTACAGCCCTCATAATACTCAGCAAGTGTTAAGAATATACTAGCTGCTTAAAAAATGTTGACTCTGGAACAAATAAAAGGGTAAAGATTTAAGAATTAACATAGTACAACTTAACTTTTCAGGTATACTAATGGGTATTCGGCAGAATGAATATAAAAAATGACTATTTCAATTTAAGCTTTCATCTGATAAACAGTTTGAAATAATGGAGAGTACAGATGTAATCAGACACAACTGTGTGACAATCACTGAGTTTCTGTGTCCTCACTCTAAAACTGGAACCAACTTAGTTTACAGGGTTGCTATAAAGATTAAAGATAATGTATGGAAAGAACTACTAACCCATGCCCCACAGTAGGTGCTCAATAAATACATGGCACTAGTATATGACTTATTCCTCAGTATAATTTCAGACTTTTGCAAAGATCAAACTTTTCCCTTCTTGCTTCATTTTCAGTATACTCCCATTTGTATTTACATCTCCTCTGATCACCGTCCAGTTAAAAATTTCAGGTTTATATGCCTTTCCCAATTATCAGCTTCATTACAAAGTTCTATTAGGATGAAAAGCCTCCATACTTTAACAGTAGAGAAATATCTGTTTTGATATTTCATTGCTTTTCTGAAGTCCTAGAACAGTAATAATATTTATGACACTGAGCACTGAGGTTTACAAAGCGGTAAATAGCTTTTGTGGCTGATTAAGCATCTCTGTTTTACTTCACATACGCCAGCACCATAGGCATTACCCTTTAATTAAATGCTTGTTTATGTTACACAAGGACTTTTTCTGGTCGTACACCTTTCAACAAATATTAAATGAGGCAGAAGAGAAAAAAGCGAAATTATTGGAGATGTTATTAATACTAAAATTTCTGCTCAAAACTGGGAAAAAGATGACATCATGCAAAAGATTTACTGCTTAAAAAACAAAACCAAAATCAAAAAACCATCCAAAAAAAGCTGTCTTCTGGAAAGATTCCATTTGAAATGTTTGCATTTAAGAGTATGAGTAAAACCACAAACATCAGGTAAAAGGAGAAGAATCTTCCTTTTCCAGTTTTTGCTGGAAATAAAATAATTAGTTATAAAGTCATTTTATAATTTTTATTTGACATTAATATTTTAGCACTTGAGGGGCAAAAGATGAGAAAGGCACAAGTTTGTGTCATTAACAAAGATGAATGTGTCTTGTCTCATATATGGGGGTTTTATCCCAGAGTAAGATAAAATTAAAAGAGAAACCTTTGAAATCCTTGACAAATTATCTCAGAGCTTTGAAGTTCATAGGAAGTTCAGCTGCTACCACTACTTTTGACTCTCCTAAATATGGCAGCAAGTGGTAAATCTGTATTTTGCACATACAGGAGCAATGACACATAAGGCTGCCACAAGTTGTAATGCATGACAGAATGTGTGTTTTTCAGCAGGGGAAAAAAGAATACCTTTACAGCTCCAGAAAAACAACAATCTATATGACCTAGATGGTAAAATGTTGGATACATTGTATTTACAAAATTGAGCAGCTGATCATATCCTGAAAAATGAAAGTGATATACAAAAGCTAATAGTGTAATAAAGTGAAGGAAGTGGTCATACATCAGATAAATCATCACCTATACTAGTTTATATCACTCAACTATACTGTCTCTACACCATTTTTAATCCACAAAAAAAATTTTGCATAAATAGCTTTTTCTGATCTGTAAGCTAAACACCAAATTATATTTCATAGGCTCTCTCAACTAATTTGCTTTTATGTATTGGGCATTTGCCATAAAAACCTATCAACTTGATCCATTGCAATCACCCTTATTATTTATACTAATGGAAATGGGACAGTGGTAAATTCCAAAACATTCAAAAATCAAAATTTTATAAATTCAAATTATAGATGATGAAAGAACTTTAAGCCATAATATATCAAGAACTGGGCTATTCTTCTGGAGAAAAACTATTTAGGAAGAATATATCTTCAACTGTCTTCAAACACATGAGTTATCAAACAGTGCTGAGAATTAAAGTCAGTGGTTAAAAATTGTAGGGAGGCAGGTTTCAAGTTCACTGTATAAAAGACAATCTCATATGTGAGTAGCAGAGAACACTCAGAAACCAGATGACACTGGATAGAGAGAAGGCTGGGCTAGAATTAAATGATCTTTAAAGCCACTTCCAACTCTTGAGTCTATGACTTTGCAACATATGTTTGACCTTATGATCAAACTTGTATATATGTCAGTAGTTCACAAAATCACACCAAGTTCTGACTGTAAGGTTTGGGTCTGGGAGTAAGGGTAGTAAGGAATAGAATGCTGATCCTGAATCACTCCTCTAAAATCCCTGGTATTCATTGCTTGGTAATAGTACTCATTTAAGCAGAGCTTATATTACTCAGAACTTTCCTAAACAAAGCAAACAATTGCTAACTTTCTCTATGGGCTTCTCACCAAAACATGAAAAACAAAACAAACAAAACTAAACTAAGAAACTGGAGGGAAACAATGAGTTGGGCTGTAAAAAAGAGTTTGAGCAAAAGAATCTAAGATACTGACAAGAGCCATATTAAGGAAATTGATCGTGAAGTCCAGACAGGACAAGAATCTAATGGGATGAGTGAAATGAGCTGTTTATACACAAAAAATTAAGGTTTCTGGAGGAATAGATGCAGAAGCGCTACTTTTAAACATTGGAGCTAAAATCATTGTTAAAAACTGAATTCAACTCTATGCTCTCCACCATACTCAACTCTAAGTTTATGCAAAAGACAAAGTAAAACAGATAACAAAGAAATCTGACATAGATCTGGGTGGGGATATACGAGATTAGAAAGATATCTAATGATAAATGTTTCAGATAGGAGAAACATGTGCAAATTGCCCTAAGATGAGAGAAGACAAAGAATGTTTAAAGAACTAAAAGAAAGCAAGTGAGTCTAGAGAAGTACATAAGCAGGAACCAATCTATGCAGCACATTGCAGGCCATGTTAGGATTTAGTTTTAGTGTGTAGCCTAAGATCATCATGAAGCCAGAGAAGGATTTTTAAATACAGGGCCATAATGATCACATCCGGAGTTTGAAAAGATCACTGGATACAGGGCAAAGAATGTATTTTAGAAGTTACCAATGTAGAGGCAGAAAGACTATTTAAACAGATTATGGTGATGGTGATCTAGAAAAAAAAGTGGTAACAGCGATAGAAAGCAGATTAACTTAAGAGGTGTTTTAAATATAACAGTTACAGGGATCTTTGAGGGGGATGGTATGAGATTCAGGGAAGGTCTTCTGAAAGGCTAGCTTTGAGTCTTGAAGGACTAAAAGGCAAGCGGTTAGTAAGAATTTCTGGCTGAAGGAATGTTCTGGGATAAATAAGGACACAGACAACAAAAGACAGAATTACTTAAATGTCTGGAATGAAGATGGGGGTGTGTCCTGAGTGGCGGTTTGTGTGTGGGGACCCTTCCATGAGATGAAGCTGGACAGCTATGCAGAGTCAGTCCCAAAGAGCTTTCAAGAGAAACAATTCTGAACTTTACACATACAGACTATGCAAAGCAAATACATAATTTTACTGAGGAGAGAAGAAGGATTTTATCTGCCTTTTTGTGTGGGGAGAAATGAACTGGGGCTAAGGAGTCTGGGTGTGAATAGCTGTAATGATCTATATGAGAGAAATGTATGAGGGTCAGAATTGGTGGAGGAACAAAGTAATTGAAGAAGATGGGGAAAAAATTTACAAAGAAAACAGGTTGTGGTAACCAAATGTATATGGAGAGTTAAGATAAAAGTACGGGACTAGAATTATTCTTAGGCCTCTGTTCTGGAACTAAGTAAATTGCAAAACCATTTACAGACATAGAGAATACAACAAGAAAAAGTGGCAAGATGACAGGCAATTGTGACCAAGCAAATGACAAATATTACTATATTGTTTTTATTATTCTCATGTAATTATGCTATCCTGCATACTGTTATTAAACCTGTATTCTGTAGGAACAGGTATAATACCAACAGAGTTCCTCTCTTTTTGCACCATATTATACAGCTTTACATGTGGTAGGTACTCAACAAATATTTCTTAAATAAATGAGTAATAATTTTGCCAACCAAATTGATACGTGAATTGGCTATGACTGGGTATTAGGCTGCACAATTACAGGAAAAACAAGCGATAATAGCTTAAATACACAGGACTTTATTTTATTCAGGCAACAAGAAGTCTGGAGCAGGGTTAGCAATGATATCACAGTACAAGTTCCTTCTATCTCTCTACAGTGCACTCCCTAGCATTTGCCTGAACACTCAGGCTTGACATCCAGGTACCAATTCTATTTTCCTGACAGAAGGAAGGCTGGGGAGCCCAAAGATATCTCCCTCCAGGTACTGACTTGCTTTCAGAAAGAAAGCCCTTCCCAGGAGATTTGTACTTATACCTACCTCCCTGATCAGCATCATGTTATAGGGCAACCAACTTTGGCTAAAAGATGTCCAAGGGAGAAGGTAGTTGGAGATGGATATTTAATAAGGCAACCTAAATATGCCATGGTAAAACTCACATTTGGTTTATCAGAGATCAAGGAAAGAAAAAAAAGAGGGAAAAGAAAACAGTACTAGAGTGAAAAAAAAATAGTAAGAGAAAAATACAATAGCACCCAGATCTTGGTTTCTAATACCTTTCTTCAATACAAGGAAGCAAGGCTCCTTGGAAAAATGGTTCTATGTTTGTGGCAGAAAATACAGAAGATAAGCCTAGAGCATCTTGTAGCATCAGAAAATTAGGAAGTGCTGAGGGTAAAAAAAACACAAAAACTTGATGGAGGTATGTCTAAGGAGCACAGAAGGCAACTGAAAGAGCTCCTAATGGCCAAAGCTGTAACAATTTAAGCAATGTAATAAAGTAGTATTGGATTAAAACTCAAAGCATAAAGTAAAGCACCATGAGTTCATTCATGACTAATATGTAAATAAACAGTCCACACTAGTTAACTCTGGGTGGGGGATTCCAGTAGGTTTTTACTTTCTAGTGTATATATTTCTGTCACATTTCAACTTTGAGTAAGAAGGCATTTTTTTATAAGTAGAAAAATATAAAATATATATTCATTATGAAAAAGTTGAAAAATAGACAAATTATTTTTTTACTGATATACAGCCTCATTTTAGTTTCACATATACAACACAGTGGTTCAAAAGTTACCCACATTATTAAATCCTCACCTCCACTAGTACAGCTACTATCTGACAACACAGGAAGATGTTACAGAATCATTGGCTGTATTCTCCATGCAGTATTACTAACCCTACGGCCAACCTACATTATGACTGAGAATTTTTGTGCCCCTTAATACACTTCAATCTCCCCACCCAGCCACCCCAACCCCTTCCCCATAGAAACCACCAGTCCCTTCTCAGTGTCTTTGAAGTCTACTACTGTTCTGTTCATTGTTTCGCTTTGTATTTATATTCCACCAATAACTAAAGTCACATGGTATTTGTTTTTCTCTGCTGCACTTATTTCACTGAGTATATAATACCCTCTAGATGCATCCATGTTGCAAATGACACGATTTCTTTTCCTTTCATGGTTGAATAACATTCCATTGTGTATATGTACCAGATCATCTTTATCCATTCATCTACTGATGGACACTTAGGTTGCTTCCATACAGTGTCTACTGCAAATAATGCAGCAATAAACATAGGGGTGCATATATCTTTTTGGGTCAGAGATTTTGTTTTCTTCAGATAAATTCCTAGAAGTAGAATCGCTGGGTTGAATGGCAGTTCTATTTTCAGTTTTTCAAGGAACCTCCATACTGCTGCCCACAATGGTTGCATCAATTGACATTCTCTCCAAAAGTGTAGGAGGGTTCCCAGTTCTCCAAATCCTTGGCAACATTTGTTATTCCTTGTCTTTTGAATAGTGGCCATTATAAAAGGTGTGAGGTAATATCTCATTGTGGTTTTGATTTGCATTTCCCTGATGACTAGTGATATGGAGCATTTTTTTATGTGCCGGTTGGCCATCCATATTACTCTTCGGAAAAATGTTTGCTGAGGACCCCTGCCCATTTTTTATCAGGTTACATGTTTTATGGTGTTGAAGTGTATGAGTTCTTTATATATTTTGGATGTTAACCCCTTATCAGATAAACCATTTTCAAACAAATTTTCCCATACTGTAGGTTGCCTATTCTGTTGATGTTCTTTGCTGTTCAGAAATTTTTCAGGTTGATGTAGTCCCACTTGTTCATTTTTCAATTTGTTTCCTTGACCAAAGACATGTGTCCAGGAAAAAACTGTTCATCCTTGTGCTAAGGAGATTTTTGCCTATGACTTCTTCTGTGAATTTTATGGTTTAATGTCTTACATTCAGGTCTTTGATCAATTTCAAATTTCCTTCTAAGCAGTTAGACAGTAATCCAGATTCTTTCTCTTACAGGTAGATACCTGGTTTTCTCAACACCAGTTACTGAACAGACTGTCTTTTCACCACTGCATATTCATGGCTCCTTTATTGTACACTAATTGACTGTATATGTGTGGGTTTATATCTGGGCTCTCTATTCTGTTCCATTGATCTATGGGTCTGTTCTTCTGCCAGTACCACATTGTTTTGATTACTGTAGCTTTGTGGTATACCTTGAAGTCAGAGAGCATAATACATCCAGTTTGCTCTTCCTCAGGATACTTTTGGCTATTCAGGGTCTTCTGTGGATCCATATAAATTTTAGAACTAGTTGTTGTTCATTGAAAAATGCTATTGGTTTTTTTTTGTCTTTTTTTTTTTGGTATCATTAATGCACAATCACTTGAACAACATTATGGTTACTAGATCCCTATTATGAAGTTCCCCCCACATACCCCACTACATTCATTGTCCATCAACACAGTAAGATGCTACAGAATCATTACTTGTCTTCCATATAAATACTGCCTTTCCCATGTCCCCCACCACTGCATTACATGTGCTAATTGTAACGCCCCTTTCCCCCCTCATCCCTCCTTTCCCAACCATCCTCGCCAGTCCCTTTTCCTTTGGTAACTGTTAGTCTATTCTTGGGTTCTGTGAGTCTGCTGCTGCTTTGTTCCTTCAGTTTTTCCTTTGTACTTATACTCCACAGATGAGTGAAATCATTTGATACTTGTTTTTCAATGCCTGGCTTATTCCACTGAGCATAATACCCTCTTGCTCCATCCATGTTGTTACAAATGGTAGGACGTTTTTTCTTCTTACAGCTGAAAAGTATTCCATTGTGTATATGTAAAACATCTTCTTTAACCATTCATCTACTGATGGACACTTAGGTTGCTTCCATTTCTTGGCTATTGTAAATAGTGCTGTGATAAACATAGGGGTGCACAGGTTTTTTCAAACTGCACTGCTGCATTCCTAGGGTAAATTCCTAGGAGTGGAATTCCTCTGTAAAATGGTATTTCTATTCTTAGTTTTTTGAAGAACATCCATACTGATTTCCACAATGGCTGAACTAGTTTACATTCCAACCAGCAGTGTAGAAGGGTTCCCCTTTCTCCACATCCTCGCCAACATTTGCTGTTCTTTGTCTTTTGGATGTTGGCCACCCTAACTGGTGTAAAGTGATATCTCATTGTGGTTTCAATTTGCATTTCTCTGATGACTAGCGATGTGGAGGCCATCTGAATTTCTTCTTTGGAGAAGTGTCTCTTCAGCTCCTCTGCCAATATTGTAATTGGCGTATCTGCTTTTAGTTTGTTGAGGTGTGTGAGCTCTTTATATATTTTGGATGCCAACCCTTTATCAGTTATGTCATTTATGAATATATTCTCCCATACTGTAGGATGTCTTTTTGTTCTACTGATGGTGTCCTTTGCTGTAGAGAAGCTTTTTAGTTTGTATAGTCCCACTTACTCATTTTTGCTTTTGTTTCCCTTGCCTGGGGAGATATGTTCATGAAGAAGTTGCTCATGTTTATGTCCAAGAGATTTTTGCCTATATTTTTTTCTAAGAGTTTTACCGTGTCATGACTCACATTCAGGTCTTTGATCCATTTTGAGTTTACTTTTGTGTATGGGGTTAGAAAATAATCCAGTATCATTCTCTTACATGTAGCTGTCCAGTTTAGCCAACACCAGGTGTTGAAGAGGCTGTCATTTCTCCATTGTATATCCATGGCTCCTTTGTCATATTTTAATTGACTGTACATGTTTGGGTTAATATCTGAACTCTCTATTCTGTTCCACTGGTCTGTGGGTCTGTTCTTGTGCCTGTACCAAATTGTCTTGATTACTGTGGCTCTGTAGTAGGGTTTGAAGTCAGGGAGGGTAATTCCCCCTGCTTTATTCTTCCTTCTCAGGATAGCTTTGGCTATTTGGGGTCTTTTGTCATTACATATAAATTTTAGAACTATTTGCTCTAGTTCATTGAAGAATGCTGTTGGTATTTTGATAGGGATGGCTTGAATCTGTAGATTGCTTTAGGCAGGATGGCCGTTTTGACAATATTAATTCTTCCTGGCCAAGAGGAAGTGTTTCCAAGGATGTGTTTCCATTTATTACTACTCTCTTAATTTCTCTTAAGAGTGCCTTGTAGTTTTCAGGGTATAGGTCTTTCACTTCCTTGGTTAGGTTTATTTCTAGGTGTTTTATTCTCTTAGATGCGATTTTGAATGGAATTGATTTCATGATTTCTCTTTCTGCTAGTTCACCATTGGTGTATAGGAATGCAACAGATTTTGGTGTATTAATTTTGTATCCCACAACTTCGCTGAATTCAGATATTAGATCTGGTAGTTTTGGAGTGGATTCTGTAGGGTTTCTTATGTACACTATAATGTCATCTGCAAATAGGGACAGTTTGACTTTTTCCTTGCCGATCTGGATGCCTTCTATTTCTTTGTGTTGTCTGGTTGCAGTGGCTAGAACCTCCAGAACTATACTGAATAAAATTGGGGAGAGTGGGCATCCTTGTCTTTTTCCGAATCTTAAAGGAAAAGCTTTCAGCTTCTTGCTGTTAAGTATAATGTTGACTGTGGGTTTGTCATATATGGCCTTTATTATGTTGAGGTACCTGCCCTCTATAGACATTTTGTTGAGAGTTCTTATCATGAACGGATGTTGAATTTTGTCAAATGCTTTTTCACCATTTATGGAGATGATCATGTGGTTTTTGTCCTTCTTTTTGTTGATGTAGTGGATGACGTTGATGGATCTTCAAATATTGTACCATCCTTGCGTCCCTGGGATGAATCCCACTTCATCCTGAGGGATGATCTTTTTGATGTATTTTTTAATTCAGTTTGCTAATATGTTGTTGAGTATTTTTGCATCTATGTTCAACAGGGATATTGGTCTGTAATTTTCTTTTTTTGTGGTGTCTTTGCCTGGTTTTGGTATTAGAATGATGTTGGTCTTGTAGAATGAGTTTGGGAGTATTCCGTCCTCTTCTACTTTTTGGAAAACTTTAATGAGTGTGGGTGTTAGGTCTTCACTAAATGTTTAATAAAATTCAGCAGTGAAACTATCTGGTCCAGGTGTTTTGTTCTTATGTAGTTTTTTGATTACCAATTCAATTTCTTTGCTAGTAATTGGTCTATTCAGATTGTGTGTTTCTTCCTGGGTCAGCCTTGGAAGGTTGTATTTTTCTAGAAAGTTGTCCATTTCTTCTAGGTTATCCAGTTTGTTAGTATATAATTTTTCATAGTATTCCCTCATAATTATTTGTATTTCTGTGGTGTCTGTAGTGATTTTTCCTTTTTCATTTCTGATTCTGTTTATGTGTGTAGACTCTCTTTTTTCTTGATAAGTCTGGCTAAGGGTTTATCTATTTTGTTTATTTTATCGAAGAACCAGCTCCTGCTTTCATTGATTCTTTCTATTGTTTTATTCTTCTAAATTTTATTTATTTATGCTTTAATCTTTATTATGTCCCTCCTTCTACTGAATTTGGGCCTCATTTGTTCTTCTTTTTCTAGTTTCATTAATTGTGAGTTTAGAGTTCATTTGTGATTTTTCTTCTTCTCTGATGTAGGCCTGTATTGCAATGTATTTCCCTTCTAGCACGGCCTTCGCTGCATCCCACAGAATTTGCGGTGTTGAATTACTGTTTTTATTTGTCTCTATATATTGCTTGACCTGTTTTTATTTGGTCATTGATCTACTGATTATTTAGGACCATGTTATTAAGCCTCCATGTGTTTGT
This sequence comes from Smutsia gigantea, assembly GCA_032199065.1. Taxonomy (NCBI): domain Eukaryota; kingdom Metazoa; phylum Chordata; class Mammalia; order Pholidota; family Manidae; genus Smutsia; species Smutsia gigantea. Next base: position 63,144 of record JAVSCE010017046.1, read on the forward strand.
GAGCTTTTTCATTTTCTTTGTGTAATTTATTCCTAGTTTCATACCTTTGTGATCTGAGAAGCTTGTTGGTACAGTTTCAATCTTTTTGAATTCACTGAGGTTCTTTTTGTGGACTAATATATGAACTATTCTTGAAAATGTTCCATGCGCACTTGTGAAGAATGTGTATCCTGTTGCTTTTGGTGGAGTGTTCTGTAGATGTCTGTTAGGTCAATCTATTCGAATATGTTGTTTAGTGCCTCTGTCTCTTTACTTATTTTCTGTCTGGTTGATCTGTCCTTTGGCGTGAGTGGTGTGTTGAAGTCTCCTAAAATGAATGCATTGCATTCTGTTTCCCCCTTTAGTTCTGTTAGTATTTGTATCACAAATGTCGGTGATCCTCTGTTGGGTGCATAGATATTTCTAATACGTATGTCCTATTGTTGGACTGACCCTTTTATCATTATGTAATGTTCTTCTTTGTCTCTTGTGACTTTCCTTCTTTTGAAGTCTATTTTGTCTGATACAAGTACTGCAACTCCTGCTTTTTTCTATTAGTTGCATGAAATATCTTTTTCCATCCCTTTACTTTCAGTCTGTGTATGTCTTTGGGTTTGAAGTGAGTCTCTTGTAGGCAGCATATAGATGGGTCTTGTTTTTTTATCCATTCAGTAACTCTATGTCTTTTGATTGGTGTATTCAGATCATTTACATTTAGGTTGAATATCAATAGGTATGTAGTTATTGGCATTGCTGGCTTTAGATTCGTGGTTACCAAAGGTTCAAGGGTAATTCCCTTACTATCTAACAATCTAACTCAGTTCCTATGCTATTACACACACAACCTAAAGGTTCTTTTTTTTCCTCCTTTTTCTTCCTCCTCCATTCTTTGTATGTTATAAATCATATTCTCTACTCTTTGTCTAGTCCTTGGGTGACATCTATTTAGCCTTAGGAATACTTCCATATATAGGAGTGCCTCCAAAATGCACTGTAGAGGTGGTTTGTGGGAGGTAAATTCTCTCAGCGTTTGCTTATCTGAAAATTGATTAATCATTCCTTCAAATTTAAATGATAACGTTGCCGGGTAGAGTATTCTTGGTTCAAGGCCCTTCTGCTTCATTTCATTAAATATATCATGCCACTCCCTTCTGGCCTGTAAAGTTTCTGTTGAGAAGTCTGATGATAGCCTGATTGGTTTTCCTTTGTATATCTTTTTTCTCTCTCTAGCTGCTTTTAAAAGTCTGTCTTTATTCTTAATCTCTACCATTTTAATTATTATATGTCTTGATGTTGTCTTCCTTGGGTCCCTTGAGTTGGAGATCTGTGCACCTCTATGGCTTGAGAGACTATCTCCTTCCCCATATTGGGGAATTTTTCAGCAATCACCTCCTCAATGACACTTTCTATCCCTTTTTCTCTCTTCTGGTACCCCTATAATGTGAATATTCTTCCATTTCACTGGTCACACAGTTCTCTCAATATTCTTTCATTCTTAGAGATCCTTTTTCTCTGTGTGCCTCAGCTTCTTTGTATTCCTCTTCTAATTTCTATTCCATTTACCGTCTCTTCTACTACATCTAATCTGCTTTTAAATCCCTCCATTGTATGTTTTATTTCAGATATGGAATTTCTTAATGATTGAATCTCCAATTTAAATTCATTCCTGAGTTCTTGAATATTTTTCTGTACCTCCATAAGCATGTTTATAATTTTTATTTTGAACTCTCTTTCAGGAAGATTGGTGAGTTCGGTGTCATTTCGCCCTTTTTGTGGGGTTTGTGAGATTTTGTTCTGAACCATGTTCTTTTGACGTTTCATATTTCTGTGTGGTGCCCAGTAGTACACAGAAACCAGTCTCTGGAGCTGCTCAGCCCCTAGAGTGAGGTTGGGGGTCTTAGGGGAGTAGAGCTAGTGCCTGGGGGGAGGAAAGACCTGTTTCCTGATTCCCGTCTGCGGTGCCTGTCTCCAGTGTCAGAGCCAGTGGGCCAAGCACGCACGTGTAAGCCTCTGTGCTTTGCATCTCTAGCTGTTTTAGGCAGTGCCTCCCTACGGCTGGCCTAACACCAGTGCAGTGAGTGGTTTGCCAGCAGGTGCCTACAGGCCAGTAGGAAGGCTCGGCAGGTTGTGTGTCACACTGGGGGGCCTCGGATCTGGGTAGGCAGCCAGGGGGATGCAGCACCTGTAGCTCCTCAAAGTTCCCAACCTGCTGGGCAGAGTGCACCCAGAGAACCTTGTCCAGCTCTCCCTTCTCCCACGCAGCAAGCTCCACACAAACCCCGCCCGTTCAGCAGCCCTCTCGCTGCTAGGAAGCCTCTCAGATCACCCGCCCTTCCTTTGACACAGAGCGGCTGGGTGTGGATTCTGTCCTCCACAAACGGCTGGAATTTCTGTCTCCCAGGCCCTCCACCGGTCCAAGCTCCCCAATGTCCAGATCACCACACAATACAGGCCACCGCTCGCAATGCAGATCTCCAGGGCTAGGTGTTCAGCAGTCCCAGGATTCCATCCCCTCCCCACTCTGTTTCCCTTCCTCCAGCTGGTGAGCTGGGGTGGAGGAATGGCTCGGGTCCTGCCAGATTAAGGCTTTTGTACATTACCCTATTTCTTGAGGTCTGCTTTGGTTGTGAGGTCTGTATGCAGTCTGATTCAGCCTTCTTTCTTCTTGCTCTTTTAGGGTTAGTTGTATTAATTAACTATATTTTTGTACTATTTGTGGTTTTGGGAGGAATTCTCCATTTTACCTCACACCGCCATCTTGTATCTCTCTCTATTGTTTTTATAGGGATTGCATTGAGTCTGTAAATTGGTTTGGGCAGGATGACCATTTTGACAATATTAATTCTTCCTATTCATGAACAGGAGATAGACTTCCACTTATTTGTGTCTTATTTAATTTTTCTCATCAGTGTCTTTTAGTTTTCAGAATTTAGGTCTTTTACTTCCTTGGTTAGGTTTATTCCCAGCTATTTTATTCTTTTTGATGCAACTATAAATGGAATTGTTTTCCTGATTTCCCTTTCTGCTAGTTTATTGTTAGTACAGAGGAATGCAACATATTTCTGTGTATTAATTTTGTATACTGCAACTTTCCAATTATTAGTTCTAATAGTTTTTTGATGGAGTCTAGGATTTTCAATGTATAATATCTAGTCATCTGCAAACAGGGACAGTTTAACTTCTTCCTTACCAATTTGGATGCCTTTTTTCTCTTTGTCTTGTTTGACTGTTGTGGCTAGGACCTCCAGTACTATGTTGAATTAAGGTGGTGAGAGTGGACACCCTTGTCTTGATCCCGATCTTAGGGGAAAAGCTTTTTTTCAGCTTCTCACCATTAAATATGATGTTAGCTGTGGTCTTTTCATATATGGCCTTTATTATGTTGAGGTACATACCCTCATACCCTCTGTGCTCATTTTGTTGAGGGTTTTTATCAGGAATGGATATTGAATTCTGTCAAATTCTTTTTAGCATCTACTGAGATGATCATATGGTGTATGTTAATGGTTGTTTTATGAATATTACACCATTCTTGCATCCCTGGAAGATATCCCACTTGGTCATGATGGATGATCCTTTTTATGTATTTTTTAATTCAGTTAGCTAATATTTTCTTGAGGATTTATTCATTTATGATCATCAGGGATATTGGTCTAAAATTTTATTTATTTGTAGTGTCTTTGCCTGGTATTAGAGTGATTGCTGGCTTCCCAAAATGAGTTTAGAAGTATTCCTTTTTCTTCTGCCTTTTTGGAATACTTTAAGAAGGATGGGTACTTAGCTCTTCTCTAAGTGTTTGGTAGAATTCAGCTGTGAAGCCATCTGTTCCTGGAGTTTTGTTTGTTTGGAGTTTTTTGACTACCAATTCAATTTCATTGCTGGTAATAGATCTGTTGATATTTTCTGTTTCTTCCTGGGTTAGTCTTGGAAGGTCATATTTTTCTAGGAGGTTGTCCATTTCTTCTAGGTTGTCCAGTTTATTGGCTTATAATTTTTCATAGTATTCTCTAATAATTCTTTGTATTTTTGTGGTATCCATTGTAACTATTCCTTCTTTGTTTCTTATTTTATCTGTGTACTCTTTTTTTCTTCATAAGTCTGGCTAGGGGTTTATCTATTTTATTTTCTGAAAGAACAAGCTATTGGGTTCATTGAATTTTTTCTATTGTCTTATTCTTCCCTATTTTATTTATTTCTGCTCTGATCTTTATTATGTCTCTCCTACTAAGTTTGAGTTTCATTTGTTCTTCTCTTTCTAGTTTCTTTAATTCCGAGTTTAGACTGTGTATTTGGGATTGTTGTTTCTTGAAGTAGGCCTGTATTGCTATGTACTCCCTCTTTGAATGGCCTTTGTTGAGCCCCACAAATATTGGACTGTTATAGTTTTCATTTGCCTCCATGTATTGTTTTATTTCTGTTTTAGTTTATTTCTGTCATTGATTCATTTATTAATGAGTAGCATGTTGTTTAGCTTCCATGTGTTTGTAGGCTTTTTTGTTTTCTTTGTGTAATTTATTTCTAGTTTCATACCTTTGCGGTCTGAGAAGTTGCTTGATATGATTTCAGTCTTTTTGAATTTATTGAGGCTCTTTTTGTGGCCTAGTATGTGATCTATTCTGGAGAACATTCCATGCACACTGGAGAAAAATTTGTATCCTTCTGCTTTTGGATGGAGGGTTCTGTAGATGTCAGTTAAGTCCATCTGTTCTAATGTATTGTTCAGTGCTGTTTCCTTCTTTATTTTCTGTCTGGTTGATCTGTCTATTGATGTGAGTCTTATGTTAAAGTCTTCTACAATGAATGTGCTCAAGTCTGTTTCCCCCTTTAATTCTCTTAGTGTTTGTTTTACATATTTAGGTGCACCTATATTGGGTGCATAGATATTTATAATGACTATATGATCTTGTTGGACTGACCCCTTTACCATTATGTAATATCCTTCTTTGTCTCTTGTTATTTTTTGTTTTGAAATCTATTTTGTCTGATATAAGTACTGCTACTCCTGCTTTTTTCTCCCTATTGTTTGCATGACATATCTTCTTCCACCCCTTCACTTTCAGCCTGTGTATGTCTTTGGGTCATCTGAAATGAGTCTCCTGTAGGCTGCATATAGATAGATCTTGTTTGTTTATCCACTCTGCCACTCTATGTCTTTTGATTGGTACATTCAGTCCATTTACATTTAAGGTAATTATTGGTGGGTATCTACTTATTGCCATCTCATTGTTTTCTGGTTATTTTTATAGCTCCTCTCTATTCCTTTCTTCCTCTCTTATACTCTTTTCTTGTTATTTGATGGTTTTCCTTAATGTTGTGATTGGATTTCTTTTTAATTTTTTTGTGTATCTATTAGAGGCTTTAGGTTTTTGGTTACCAAAGGTTCAAGGATAGCTTCCTAACTATGTAACAGTTTATATTAAGTTGCTGATTGCTCTTTTTCAAACACAATCTAAAAGTATTTTTTTTCTTCTTCCTCCTCCACACTTTATGTATTAGATGTCATAATAAAAACTATTTAGCCTTAGGGACATTTCCATCTACAGCAGTCCCTTTAACATATCCCATAATGTTGGTTTTGTTGTTATAAATTCTTTGAGCCTTTGTTTATCTGGAAATTGTTTAATCCCTGCTTCAAATTTGAATGACAATCTTGCTGGGTAGAAGATTCTTGGTTGAAGGTCCTTCTGTTTCAGAACACTAAATATTTCATGCCACGCCCTTTCCAGCCTGTAAAGTTTCTGCTAAGAAGTCTGCTGATAGCCTGATGGGGTTTCCCTTATAAGTAATCTTTTTTCTCTCTCCTTATGCTTCATCTTTGCCATTTTAATTATTTTATGTCTTGGTGTTATCTTCCTGGGGTTCCTTTTGTTAGGGGCTCTCTGTACGTCCATGGCCTGAGCATCTATTTCCTTACCCGGATCACGGAAGTTTTCAACAATTTCCTCATAGACATCCCCGTTGTCTCTCTCTTCTCCTTCTGATACCCCTATATGCAAATATTTTCATTTGGATTGGTCACACGACTCTTATCATTTTTCCATTCCTAAAGATCCTTTTTACTCTCTGCTCCTCAGCTTCATTGGGTTCCTGTTCTCTAATTTCCATATCATTGACTGTCTCCTCTACTTGCAGCAATCGATTTTCATTCTCTCCCATTTTGTGCTTCATTTCAGTTACTGTATTCTTCAGCTCTTGTATCTCTTTGTTGAAGTCCTCCCTGAGATCTTTAATACATTTCTGCAGGTGAGCATATTTGTGACTTTTACTTTGAAATCTTTATCAAGAAGACTGACAATCTCTTTCATTTAGCCCTCTTTCTGGTGTCTTATCCTTCAGTTTTATTTGGAACATATTCCTCTGTTTCCTCATTTTGTCAGGATTTCTGTGTTTCTTCCTTTGTATTAGATGTATCTGGTATGCTTCCTGATCTAAAGAGTAATGGCTTTATGAAGAAGGCATCCTGTGGTGCCCAGAAGCTCAGTACTCTTTCCTCTCCAATGCCTGGTTCTCCTTTGCTGTGGAGTCCCAGCTGCTATTGGTGCGCAATGGGTGGGGTCGCATTTCGGTCTGAAAGCAGTGGTTTATCTCAGTCTGCTGAGGCTGGTGATTTGCCTCAGCCAGACCTATGTGATCAGAGCAGTGGTTTCTGCTGGGATCGTTTTGGCGGGGCCTGCCCTGCAGCTATGGCAGGGCTGCTGAGTTAACGGGGTGGGCAGAGCAATCGCAGGGTAAGTTACACAATGGCAAGGTGCACTGGCTCGCAGCAGTGGCAAGTCATCTGGTTGTGGAGCCCTCAGGTGCTCGGCAGTGGTGGCAAGCTATGTGGTGGAAAGGAGTGCAGGCACAATGAGGCAGCGATTGGCACAGTGGAAGCCCGGCAGGCTTGCCAGGGCAGCCCGACGTGCACTGTAGCAAGTTGGGCAGTGGGAGGCCATACCAGCAGTGGAGGCAGCTAGTTGAGCCACTGCAGTGCACAGTTGCTGGAGCAGCAAGTCCTGCAGGCACCCCCTAGCAGCTGCAAGGTGAGTAGCACCTGGCGTGGCCATCTTTTGGGGAGGAAGGAGCTCTTGGAGCTGGCTTCTGCTGGTGCCTCCCAAGTTGGGCTGAAATAGTGCCGTGAAAGCTGGGAGAGTCTCTCTGTGCCTGCCAGGCAGCAAAGTCAGACGCTGCTGGGCCAAGTGGCTGGTTTTTTGGTGGCATGCAATGAGGCATGTCAGGGCTGAGCCACCAGCAAGAGAGATAGAGCACCTAGAGCTCCTGAGGGTGCACAACCCTCTGGGCTGAGGGAGGGCTAGGGAGGTATTGTCCACCTGCCCTTTTTCCTACAGACACAGTCCTATCCAACACTCATCCCTCTGGCTCCCCTCCCACTGCTGGCAAGCCTTTCAAACTGCTGCCTGTGTTGCGTCTCAGTGTGATGAGCAGAGCATGCCTGTCCTCCACAGGTGGCTGGTGTCTCAGCTTCCCAGAGTGCTCCAACCGTCCCTGGTGTTCAGTTCTGCTAATCAATAGAACCCAGTCCAATGTCAACTCGTGTTCCCAGAGATCTCCAGAACCAGGTGTGCAGAGTTCCTGGGCACTATTCCCACTCCGCTCCATTCCTCTTCCTCCCACCTGTGGGCTTGGATGGAGAAAGGTCTGAGGTTCTGCTTGGTCACAGCTCTGCCACTTTTTTTTATCCTTTTCTGTGTGGTCTTCTCTTCTTCCCCAGGTATAGATGGTGTCTACAGTCTTCAGTTCATTTTCAGGCTTAGCTGAATTTGCTGTAGTTGATTCCTTGGTGTGTAGGGGGGAGGAGGTTTCCATCTTGCCTTTCTACTCTGCTATCTTAAGGCTCCTCTCAACAAGTTCTTTTTTTAAAAAACCACCTCTATTTGTCAGTCTCATTACACCAGACACCACCCCAGTTCACATCTGTACCTTGTTTATTTTTGTTTGACATGGTATAGAAAAATTTATATCTTTGACTTTTACATCCCACTTAATCCACACACTCACCCTCTCAGGTAGAGACAGCCCTCACTCTCAGTGGAACTGGCACAAAGAGGCTGAATGGTGAGCATGTGATCCCAGGGTTGGTTAGAAACAGACAGAAGAATAGAGTCTCCTGACACTCTTGCACTCCTTATTAGTACTAAAAGTTCAGCAACAAATGGTCAAAGTTGAGATTTCATGTGCTGTTTAACAACTAAATTCAAATTTAGCAGTTCTATAAGTTTAAATTGATCACTTTTACAATATTTTAAATGTTAATATAGTTAGACAAATATTTACTGTGTCCTCATGAAGGAAACACATCAGTAATGATTTAAAAAATAGGATAACTATTGTTACATGTGACAACTTCGATGAATCTCAAAGGAATTATGGTGCATGAGAAAAAAAATCTCAAAGGCTGTATATTATATAATCCATTTACATAAATTCTCAAAATGACAAAATTTCAGGGATGGGTGCAGATTAGTGGTTGCCAGGAATTAGGGATGGGGGGGAGAGGGTTGAGTATACGACCATAAAGAAGTAGTATGAGGGAGTTCTCCGTGGATATGAAAAAGTTCTGTATCTTGACTATAGTGGTAGTTAGATAACACTACATTGTAAAGTTGCATAGACCTACACACTCATATACACACACACACACAAATGCATGTGGAGCTGGTGAAATCTGAATATGGTTTGTGGATTTTATCAATACCAATTTCTTCATTTGCTATTGTACTTTGGTTTTATAAGATGTTACCTAGGGAAAACTGGGTGAAGACTACACAGGAACTCTTTGTACTATTTTGGCAACTTCTTATGAATATTTAACTATTTTGAAATAGAAAAAAAACTCATTAATGGGCAAAAAGTTGATAAATGATACCCAAAAAAAACCCCTCAGAATTTACCATTGCCAGAAACCCTTTACATTATGTTTTCATGAACATTCAATATACAGAGTGTACTGGATGGGAGGGTGTAAGATACTATTGTGGGGAATTTTTAACAGAGCTGTCCAACAACAGAATGGGATCTCAGGCAGGCAGTAAGCTCCTCACTGGAGGTAAATGAACAAAGATAAAATGATTTTCTGACAAAGGATATGGTAAGAATGACTCATAGTAGTTTAAAAGTAGGACTAAATACCTACTCTAGGGCCTTTTTATGGATCTGGCAAACATATGGCATAAATTACACAAATCCTAATCCCTCCCTTCCCGATTTGTGATTATGTCAGACATTAATAGATAGCACCACTCCTTTCCAAATGTGCCCTACAAGCTCCTTATCAATTGTGAACAAATACTCTAATCAGTCGGACTAGGTACCCCCTAACAATGTGGTCGATATTCTATAAACTCTCCAAAGATGGCAAAACTATAAACTTTAATTCAAAAATAAAGCTTTCCAAACCCTGCACTAGAACCAAGAAGACTAACAATCATAGGTTCCAGAGAAGACTGCCTCCAGTTGCAATAGTAATCATAATCACTATGATAATGCTTTGAAATTTAATAGCTATTCTGATATAATGACCTACTAGCACTTTATCCCTCAAAATAAATTAGACATGCCTGTTAAACTATTCTTACAGAAAAGGTGAGAAATTATTCCTGATCTGTAACAGCTGAAATTTCAGCACATGTAAAATGAGCAATAATTTACCCCAAATATGGTTAAAAATAAAATAAGTATACCAAATGTCACTTATAAAACTAAAAAATTTGAATCTTTTGAGTGGTCTACAAAGACCTTTAATTTCAAAAGGAGTGTAATGGAGAAAATTCAAACAGGAAAAATAAATGTATACGTAGTGATTAAAACTATTATCTCTGAAGTAACCAAAGAGTTAATAACCAATTTTGAAAGTTCCTAAATAGAACAAAGTAAAGGAAACCAAAACTGGCTGTAATTGCCAGACAGGAAACTTTTGTCAAATCACATAGGATTCTGGGAGTACCTCATGACACTAATGGAAAAGTGTACTTCAGCTAATAAATAGTCCTAAAGCAGAGATAAAAGGTTCTTGAAGTTTTTCCCCTTTTTAAGATGTTTTAAGGAATAAGAAAGGATAATAACAACCACTTTAATTAGCAAAGAAATGATATATCAGATGTGTATCTCCCATAGACTCCTGTTTTCTAATTTTGTGCTTATCGAGCTCTCTCAAATAGCAATTCTACGCCAGAAGGCTATTTGTCCTAGTGTTACATTCTTCCAACAGCAAATTCACAAATGCACCCAATTTGAGCAAAGCAAACTGATTACCATTTTTGGCAGTGTCACTGTGGATGGTTCTCTACTCTGTTTACATTTTTTATTTGCAAAATGTGGAGTTGCTCCCAGTGGAAAATACCTTTAAAGAGTCAACTACAAAGCAGGGACTACATATGAGGTTTTATTATGATAAGAAAAATGCCTCTTTGTAACAAAAATATTCTTACATTTTATGATATATTTTGATTTTTCTCTTGGTAATCATCATTGAATCACTGATACATGATGTAAAAATAAAGAAGAGTTTGGAAAGATTCTCCTAGGCAGAATGACTTCCTCCTGTCATCTGTGACTTTTGGCCTCCTGACCGACCCTCATCTCTGTTCCCTAGTGTCACTGCAACCAAGATAAATCACTCAGTACAAAATTTGGCAACAAAATGTCTACCCCTACCATATTGTAATTATTTGTATATACAGCTCCCTTTCCCTACTGTCCTCTTCAAGAATAAAACACTCACATATTTTATATCTCTACTGTTGAGCATGATGCTTGTATATAGTAGGCTCTGGGGAAATGTTTATTAAAACATTTAATAATCACTGCAAAACCTCTAGAGAAAAACAGTTTCACTGTTTACTAGAATTTTATTTTCCATGTTTTCCTAAACAAAATAAAACAGAAAAGCAACACCCAACAATTTGTGCTTTGTCTCTGCAGTTATTTTTCATATCCGAGAGTTAAACGACCTTTTCTACACCAGCTAGTTGAGCCTCTTATTTCTTTATGCCAAAGTTTAAGACTTTAGAGGCAGACAATGAGCTCCTTAAGGGCAGGAACCACATCTTATTTATCTCTGTACTCGGTACCTGGTTATGGAATATGAGCTCAATACATGTTTGCTGAGTAAATGAATTATTAAATTAATCCACAGTGTATTTTTTTTACCAGCTAAAAATAATTTCTAATATTGTACCCATAATCCATGTGGAAAAATCCAGAAATATTTGTCCCACTAGTGTTTGTACAGCAACTGGGTGCGGAGCAGTGATGTATCAAATTGAATTCAGTTCTTAGGTCCCCATATAGGTGACATATGAAATCTGAAGATAACGTGAAAAAAAAACCCAGCTAGAATATATTCTGAAAACCCTTGCCTTAGTGTGACAATGGCAAACAGGTGGAGCCGAGATGTCAAGCACTTTTATATAGAGAGGATAAATGAGCAGTGATAGGGCTACTGAAGAGCCAGAAGCAGACTTCCTCTCCTTGCAAAGTTTACATTTTCTGGGCAAATTAAAGTTCCCAAAAGGAAGAGCTACCTTTCTATTTTTGAAGCAACTTTTAAAATTGTTTCTGAGGTCTTCGGATTTACTTTCCCTCAATTATATGCAGATAAAATTTTCTCAGCTTGTAAGTTAAAAAATGATTTTTCTAATGGGATCTGGAAATTCCGCCAGGTCCCACTCACTGCTTTTTACATCACTCCCTCTCAGTGACTAAAATTATTTAATATGAATTTAGTTCATGCTGAAATACATCAAAATAAATTTTCTTAAGTTACTTGAAGTTAAATTTTGATTTGAAGAATGGATTAAGATTTTTAAAAGTTACAAATATAAGGTAAAAAAATATGAATATTACAGAATTGGCACACACTGTAATTAAAAATATATAAACTATAATCACAGACTAAATCTAACTTCTGTAGCTTAGTTTGAGTTTCTCTATTAAATGTTCTAAATTAAATGAGAGAAATATGATCTCAAAATATTCTTCACAGACTACAAGAGATAAAATCTGCCCATTTGCTAGACCATTTCAGCCACCTATCTTAAGCACTTATCCTCCTGCTTCCCTCCCTTACCCCACACCCGTATCCAGATTCATCTTTAGATTTTAGAGTATAACATAATGAGCTCCATCATTACTGGCCTCTTAACTTTGATAAAGGGATTCTCTAAAATATCAATAACAAACACTTTCAACTACTCTCGTGATAAAAAACCATAATGCTCTGGGTCTTGGCAGTCTTTCAAATAGAGGAGTAAACACAAAAATTTTAAATTAAGAGAAATCAAAATAAGGACACAAAATATCTCCAACAGAAAAAGAAATGCCAGATCCATTTAAAAACAAGTTATACCTGCTTCATTAGAATGAAAATTCACCTACATCTTCTCCCAGCATAAATGAAATGTAGGGCTAGAAAGCTCTGTTCTGAGACTCCTTCTTTTCTTGTTTCTATCTGTACATCTGATGACAGCATTCTCTAAATGCAGGGAATATTTCCCTCATCACAGAAGCTTCCTGTCTGGTAATCCAGGAGGAAAAAAACATTCTTGGCTGCTGGATCCAATATCCCAGCAATGGTTAAAGGACAACTCCCTAAAATGTTAAGATTGTTCTGAAACTGATATTATTCCATTTACGCCAAACACAGCCCAATCAGGGTCTATAATCTTGATATTATTATGTTTAGAAAGCACCCTGACATATGAGACATATAAAAAAAATTAGTGACAAATGAGCTCATGCTTAGGCAGACAGAAGAAAAACTGTTTCATAGACTGTATTTTGAAAATCCTCAGGAGTTAAGTTTAGTAAGGCAAAATACTCCCCATAGGGTCCACTATTATTTATGTGCCTCAAGCATATTTAAACAATGACATTCAAGAATATTTTTCACAATAATAATGACATTTGACTATCATTTAAAGTAAGACTTCAGATTATGCAAGGAAAATGCAAACACTTCTTACGGGGCTCTCTGTTTTCCACAGTAATAGTATCATAGGACAAGTTATATTTTGAAAACACCAAAAATAAGTAATAAGGTTTCTAGAAATAAGAAAATAATCAAAGATTTTCATTCTAAAAAGTGTTCCTGAATGATTACCAACAAAATGGTAAATAGTTTACACTGACTTTTTTTTAATAACTATACAATCAAATATTTGGATTTTAAGTTAAACTAGTCCCTTCATTCATCAGAATACTGCTCTAAATTAAGTAAATCATCTTTGGAGCAAGGGTATATTTAACTGAAACCAGTCAGTTAAATACAGAAAGAACCCAATGAATCAATGTAAATTCTTATGGTAATAAAATGAAAAATCAAACTTGGGTGTAATGTACTCTAAACATCTTGCTGTCTTTCTTTAACACTCAAATTCCTTGTAAATGAGAGGTAGATAATTATGAAACAAGTTCCCTTTTATAATTTGTATCTAAATATATGTGACAACTGATCAATTAACAACTGATCAGTTTTAAACATTAGTGGAACATTTTGTCAGTAACAACAAAATACACTAAAACCATAATTAAATGGTCCTAATTAATAGAAAAGAAAAACTAAGTATTGCTATTGAATTCTTTTGTGAACCCTGAAAAACTAAAACACTACAACTTCAAAAAAATCCAAACACATGCCAGATTTTCCTTTTGATACAGTCATAATCATTGAAAAAGATTCTGTTTTAAGGGGGGAAATGCGATCTTATTACAAAAACCAAAGACAAAATAATTAAAATTAAGGAACTACGCACACTGTGAAGATTTAAGAGATAACTGATTGACACATTATGGGAGAAGGAGTTGGTGGGGTGTGGGATGGAGAGAGGAAGAAAGAGTGAGAGGGGAAGAGAAAGGACAGGGCAGTAGAGAAGGATGAGAAGAACCCTCAAATACTAACAGTTCACATCGACTTCAAGGATGCTTTACAATTAACAGCAATACCTCAGCGCCCTCACAGCTTCTTGATGATCACTACTCTTTAGTCCCAATGGAGACTAACTCTAGTCTGATAATGAAACTTTCATTGGCCAATAACATGGCAGAAGATCATTTTACAATATTCCATATGGATTTCAGTCCAAAATGATTGGCCCACAATTACATGCACATTTTTAAAAAGCTTTCCAGGTATGATTCTCAGTTTCCTCATCAATGAAAAAAAAAGTGTATCTACATTATACAGTTATGGGAATTAGAAACAATAGAGAGAGAGCACAAAGATCTTTCAGGGTATCTGGCACAATTATGTTTTCAATATACTATACACTATACAATAATCTTCTTTTAAAAGAATGAAAAAAGCAAGACCTGAGTGAAAGATCTAACATCATGTAGCCCAAACTTGGTAATTCATAATCTTTTTCTACTGCCATCAAAAGTGCTCTGTATAAAAATTATCTTATATTGTAACAAAGGTTCTATTCAATACACAAGCCAAGTTTAAAATATAAAATAAAAGAAATACAACAAATAGTATTTACTGGCTGTCTACCATAAACTTGGCATAATGCTAAAGATATATCACAACAAATCCACAATATAGGTAGTTTTATTGATGAGGAAATTGAGGCTCTAGGAACTTTTACACAGCTATTCAGTGACAGAGCTGGGATTCAACTCAGGTTTGACTGACGGCAGCCTATTTTCTTTCCACAGTGCCACACACAATTCAAGAAAAGTAATTAAGAAATTCAGAAAGCATAAACATTATAGAAAAGATAATTGTTTTTGAAGCAAAGGAATTATTTTCATTTAAATATTCAGGAAAAAACAAAAACACCCATTTTAAATCACTGTAAAACTGAACTGAATATCTACATTCCAATTAGGGAAACAAAGAAAAATGAGTCAAGTGTAATGAAACATTTATTTACCATACAAGTTGCTTAGTTGGTATAGAAAGATATAGAAGATATAGAACATTTTTTATACTACAAAAACTCTTCATACATTAAATATCTTTAGAATCTAAGATACTTCTCTTTTCCTATTAAAAATAAATTATACTCATTTTTATTAACGAATTAAAGTACAGCCAGCAGGCCATGAAGTAATTTTGCTGTTTATAAAACAAGTGCCACTAGAGATCTGCAATTTACTAGTAAAGCATGATTTCAAACCAAATACAAAGCAAAACAAAATTTTATCTTGACAAATGTGTTCCTCACATCACCTGGAAAAATACTCCTCAGAGCAAAAAAACCAGAATCTCCATTTTCTAAGTAATGTTAGAAGCCTAAACACTGCCAGTCAAAGCAAGGGTTACTATTTTCAATTAATATAAAACTCAAATTAATGCTTCCACATAACTGTTTCGTTGATTTATCACTTAAGAACTCAAATACCCAGATTATCTGTAGCCAAGTCTGAATTACAGTCAGACTTTTTTTCCCCTCTCTGCCAACCAGCACACTCTGAACCACTAACTACAACTGTCATCTAGGTTAGAGCAAATTGGTTTGTTAAGTATTCTAATATTGATATAATCAAGCAAATCAGAAAGGTAAATCATAGGAGAAAATCCACAGCACATTCTAATGAGTCCTACAAATGATTTTCAGGAAATCAGTAACAGAACTCACATTCATTAGTAAGGATGACCTACTCATGACCATTCTGCTGATCCCTATTGCCCAGATTTTTCATCACTGAGTTATTTGATATTAGTGATGAGATAGGAAAAGCAGAAGAGAGTAAATATGCATTCTTAAAGCACCAAATTTATCAAAGATAATAAAGCAGGTTTCTGAAGTTTACTTTCAGAAGGAAAACAAGGATGATAGGTTAAATGTTGAATAACAGTCCTTTCTACCTTGAGAAACGGTAATATTTCTTTCCTCAATCAATTCCACTAGTCATCTTGTTCTAATTTAAGGGTTGGGCCCACTCACTGTCTGAATCACCAGAGGGAATGTCAAAAACTAAAAGGAAAGAAACATAACTCTTAAATCTTTAAAAGCATATAATATTGTGAAATCAGGGGGAAAAAAACACACAGGAAAAGCAGAAGTCACTTTAAAATTTTTTTCTGATCTTAAAATTAATACTTCATAGTAAATTTGAAAAACAAAGATAGGTATAAAGAAAGTAGAAATCATCAGCAATCCCACCAGAGATAACTATTTATGTGTTGATATATATATTTAGATATTTCCTCAAATAAGGGTTTGTGGATATGTGCTACAAATCCAGAATCAGACCATTTCTCACCATTATCCAAGCTACCATCATCTTTTGACAGGGTTATTATAATAGCCTCTTATCTCTATGCTCCCATTCCTGGTCCTCTCCAGTCTATTCCACACAAAATATCCAAAACAATCTTTACATCAGTCATATTGCAATCCTCTGCTCAAGATCCTATAATGGCTTCTCCTCTCAGAGTAAAGGCCAAAGTGCTTTTAATGGTCCATAAAACCATTTTAATAGCCCTCCATTTTCCCACCGACCTCCACTTCTCTTACCTTATTTCCTACACTTTCTTGGTTTCCTTCTCAACTATGTTAGCCTCTATGCCCTTGCTGGAATGCATACACAATTCCACCTGAAGTCTTTTGCCTTGTAGTTCTTCCACCAGGAATACTCTTCCCCCTGATACGAACACTGCTCTCTCTCCTTAATTTCAGGTCTCAATTCAAATGTCATTTTTCAAAAACTTCCCTGACCCACCTAATATAAAATAGCAATCTTCCCCCTCTTTCCTTAGTATTTCCTATCTACTTTACCATTAATATTTTTCTTATTGCCAATTGACAAATTATTTTTTTATTGTTCTGTCTCTCCTTACTAGACTGTTAAGTTCATGAAGGCAAAGAAATGGTCTGTTTTGTTTTTTTCCACACTCGGTACTCATCTCTAGATTCTAGAACAATGCCTCAGTCATCACTAAGTATCTGTGAGTGAATGGCTGAATAATTGCATGAGTAAGTAGGATGAGACTACATCTAAAATTTATACTCAATTTTTGTCTTATACTATTATCTGGTAAAACATTCCTAATTTTAGCATAGCATTCCATTATACATATATACTATAGTATATCCAATCAATTTTGTATTTTGAATATTTAGATTGTTTCTAAATTTACAATTTCATAAATATCCTTGTATAAACAAACCCTGAGTATCCTTATATAAACCAAATACCCTTGAATTTTATGTTTTCTTACAAAGCTCTGATAATTTCTTTAGAATAAACTATTTTAAGTAAACTTGCTGGGTCAAAAGATGTAGATAATGAATGTTTTTAACACATTTTTCTAAGTAGTTCTAGAGAATGGCCATGATAATTTATTCCTCCCCTCACGAGACTACATTCGTCCTCACTGATGAGTAATTAGGTCCTTTTGTACCAAGACGTAAGAGCTGATTGTTTTTACAGACCTAAAAAGTAATACACGGTCACCATACAATACTTTTTGCTTATTTAATTTGTCTTGTTCTATTTTTTTTTAATTTTTAATAGAAAAGTTTGAGGGAAATATAAATTTTATTAGTTAATCACAGTGGTTCTGTCCAAGTACCATGTTTCACATTGGCATCCACTCCCAAGTAGATTTATTTGAAGAGGGAATTATTTACTTGGATTTACAAACTCTGAGGTATTTGTTTAAAAAAATAAAACCATTCTATTATATTAATGAATCCGGGTACTAAAAAAAGGCTTTAGCAGTCTGATGGATTTTAAAAGTATCTCAGTTTTTGTAAAAAAGTGCCTACTCTTTGATTTTCATACTCTTAATGAGATTTACAATGTTTTCCTATGTTTACTCGTTATTTCTATGTTTTCCTTGACATATTACCTACTCATGACTGCTCATTTTCCTATTCAGGTATTCATTTCTTATTGACCTATGAGAGCTCTTCCAACATCAAAGTTGTTAAATTTTTATCATGTGGCACATATAGTTGCTCATAATTGACATTTGTCTTTTAGTTTGGTTAATGGTATTTTTACATACTTTGTTCAGCCAAATCAATCACTTTTTATATTTGGTTTCTTCATTTAATTTTTCATTTAAAAGAACCAACATGCTATCAAATGGTCTCTGGGTGGAATTGAAAAACAAAATATATTTGCTTATTTTTTCCCTCTAATATATGTGTAAAAAGAAATATTTTCTTAAATGTTAAAAATAGGAAAGGTGTTCTCTACTACTTGATCATATATTTACATATATATTCCCTCATTCTTCCATCCAATTATAAGAATATTTCATTATCTTATCCATCTGAAATCTTAGTTTAAGGTGTGAAGTATGACTATAATCTTATTGTCTTCCAATTTCTAAATCAGTTTTCTTGGCAACCCTTGTTAACTACATTTTCTTTAAGCACCACTTGCTGCAATTCATTCTTTCTCCCAGTGAATTGAAATGACATCATTATCATATACTGATATGTCTCTTTTAGGACTGTAACTTGTTCTGTGCTTAGTCACTATCATATGGATTTAATTATTACAGGTTTATAAAAAAATTCTAATACATGATAGTGCAATTCCAACTTTGTAACTCTATTCCTTCAAAAATCTTGTCTTAAACTTATTCTTTTAGATCAATTTCAGAAAAATTTGTTAAATTCCCCTGCCTACCCCACATGTGAATCAAAACAGTTGGTTAGGATTTTGACTAGAACTACATTAAATTCATGGATATGGAAAGAATCCATATAATACTGAGTCTTCCTAATCAGAAAAATGTTTAACCTCAACTTGCTCAAGCCTCTTTATATTCTGCTGTAAAATTAAGTTTTCTTAAAATAACTTCTATGCCTTTTTTTTGGCTTCTTTCTAAATACTTATTGGATTTTTTTTTCACATTACAGTTTCTAACTAGGTATTGTTAGAATATCGAAAAAAATCACTGATTTCAGTACACTTAGTAAACAACCACATAATTTAATATTAATTTAAATAGGTGTTCAGGCAGTAGTTTTCTTAGATTTTTAGGCAGACCATTGTATCATTTGTGAATAATGATAACTCTTTGCTTTTCTAATGATTATACTCCACCAAGTCATTCTGTTCCCAACTACCCTTTACTCCAGGAATAAGGTCTCCCTCCTTGCCAGCCTTCCACTTATTGCTCCTAGTTGCTCTTGTTCCTCAGAAGTGGAAGATATTTAGTGGGACTTACTCAGAATCAGCATCTCTTCCACCAAGGACCCAGGCAATCTGCTCTTTCATGGGAGCAGAATTTAGGGGTTGGCTCTCTGTACATTCATCAGTAAGTTCCTTTAATATTGTTGCTAGCAGAAATGCGCCCAAATTTGGAAAGTCCAGCAGGACATTATTTTCTTATTCCTCTTTGTATTAATTTGGGGGTCAGCAATGTTTTCTTCTATTATTTCTTTGAACGATGTATCTGCTCTAGCTCTCTCTCTCTGAAATTCCTATTATTTTCACATTTATCTTCTGACCTCTCCTCTGTCTTAGTTTCCAATCATTTTCATTTCCCCATTTTTTGGCTTCATAGTTTGGAAAGGATTTCACAAGTTTGTCTTTCTGCAATGTCTAATTGGCTACTCACTGTATCTATAGTAGATTTTAATTTGACAGCTATATTTGTCATCCCTTCAGAATGCCACCGGACTGTTCCCTTCTCATAACTGATATTAAGCTTTCACAGCTTTTAAGGACTGGATCTTTTTGAGAACAAAAACTTCACTAAATTGATAGTTGGAAGATCCATTAACCTGGACAGAGTTTGAAACAATGGTGTTGGCAGCTGGGAACTTAGTGACTTAGGACACTTATGTGGACAGGCTCCTTCTAGACAGGTACTAGCAGCAAACTCAGGATCTATTCACAAAGTACTAATACTTCTGATCTGGGAAGCAAGGGAGAAATTTAAATGTTGTGGCTTGTAGTACCACTTATCTAGATTTTACCCCTCCCAAGTTAGGAGTTCTCACTAGAAAGGTTTTGATGAGAGTCTCCAGTCACTTCTTTTCTTCATTAACAATGCTGCCTCATAAAAATTATTCTGGGTTTTCTGGCATCCGAGTGACATTAACCCTAGTTTCCAACACATGTAGTTTTTCCCCATCCATCTATTTATCTATTGGTCTCTTCAAGGGGAATTTAGATGAGTAAAGACTGTAAAATGTTTTGTCTATTTTGCCCAACACTATTATCTGTATTCTTGCCACTACATACCATGTTGCCTCTTACTACATTTAACTAATCCATACTTCTAGATAATATTTTCCAACTTCAATTTTACTAATTCAAACGGACTTAACAACATGCCATCCTTCCCACCCCAATCATCATACTTCAGACTACAAATGCCATACTAACAACATCCTTTCTAGGGAATCTTCTACCAGGTCAGGTATGATGACGGGCTGGTGAGATGCTGAATGATCACAGTTAATAGGCCAAGTACCTGTGGGCCTTAATTTTAGAAAGCAAGGTAGGAGGGCTAACACTGACTCGAGGAGGGCTCTCATTAAAGACTGCCACAGCCAACTTCTCACAGACGAAGCAAAGACGTTGCCTGAAAAAAGAGGTAACCACAAAGTACTGCACCCACTTCAAACAAAGAGCTTCAGGAGCAGAGAGAGGTCTGCCTCATTCATGTTTGTATTACAAAAAACATGCTGGGCACAAAGAATCTAACCATTTACAGCTTGCTGAAACAAACTTCATATGGCTGGTAGGTAAGTTATTTGACAATGAAAGCTCACCTTAACATATCTCATCAAAAATCTCCCTTTATGGGGACCTTTACTAGAACCTAAGGCAACTTTTCCACTTATGAATCCCTTCTGAGCAGAGGACTGATAGTAACCTAAATTTTACCTTATTCACAGACCAATAATTTGGAAGTTCACTAATCATATCCATAAAACCAATTCTTCAGGCCAATTTGGTTGCCCATTTGCCTGCATGGAAAATGGACTGAATCCTCATACACAGCTCTAAGGAATATAAACCGTTTAGTCATTCTATGGAGCAATTTGACAATACTTAGTAAACTTAATAATGGACACCCAACAACCCACTAATCCCCACTGTCAGTATATATCTGCATAAAATAAAATGAAGATTATCTTTTCATCTCTGTTTATGGTACATAAACACCACTAGGGAAGTGTATAAATAAGATAGATGAATACATAGTATGCATAGATAAGAGTAAGCAAACAATAGAATCATCAGAATTACATACAGCAACAAGGATAGGTCATTTAAAGATCAAATCAAGCTAAATTTTAAAAAAAGAGAAAAAAACGAGATGTACAATCCAGTGCTGTTTATGAAAATTATAAACTTAAAACATAGAAAACACTATGTATTTTTCAAATATATGCAAATATCTAAACACATATTAACTAAATTTGAGTAGGGGCTTATGGGAGGAAGCAAAATGGGTGGAGAGAGGGAAATGAGTGGAGAAAAAGGCAACAAAATAACAAATCAAGAGAGAAGCCTAGCCCTCAGAATGCCAGCAATGAGAAACATGATTTTGTGCTCCTGAAAACAGATAGGGGAGAGACAGTAAAGAAAATCCAAATAAAGTCAACAGTAACAAGACAGTATAGTCATGAGAGATCTATTTAAAAACAAAAAGAGTTCTAAGTATGCTAAGACATTAATTTATTTTGAAAGGTGCCCGAATTATTTGACTTATGAGGTGAAAATTTCAGTAAATAGTGATTTTTAAAAGTCAAGAAATAATCATTGATGATTATAATCAATAATCTAACGTAACTACCTGAACTGGGAATTTGATGATTTGTCTGAAATTAATGGGTCTATAACATCCTGAGATTAATCTGAGTACATCACCTGTCACATAAAGACCCTTAATATAAAATCCCAAACAGGAGACACACCATAGTGTGGCACAGAGAATCTACATTAACTCAATTTTTAGTTTACGCCCTTGTCTTAGAGATT
Source organism: Smutsia gigantea (assembly GCA_032199065.1). Taxonomy (NCBI): domain Eukaryota; kingdom Metazoa; phylum Chordata; class Mammalia; order Pholidota; family Manidae; genus Smutsia; species Smutsia gigantea. Next base: position 85,029 of record JAVSCE010017046.1, read on the forward strand.
ATGTTACTAAACATTTACTATGGGCCAATTCCTGTGAATAAAATGACATCTAAAACCATGGCATCATGTAAAAATGAACTCTAGAAAATTTAATAGGAAAAAAGTAATTTATCAGTACCCCTTTAGTAGTATAGCACCAGTATAAACACAGTCTTAATAGAAGAAAGGGTGAGGAGACAAAATCTGTAACATATTTCATTCTTGAAAAGGATACAAGGAGGACAAACTATTTTTAGCATTTCATGCAACAGAGCTGAGCAGCAAGGGCAGGGACTTAAAAATCACTTCCCTTGGCATATTAATCTGTTCTCATTAAGTTACAACTGAATTTGCTAATGATACTTTACAACATAAGAGATTTTTCAGGATATCGATAGAAAAATAATCTGGATTGGAAGTTCTATCATACAGCTTTCTGGAAGCTGTAATAAATGATCTTTGGAGAAGACAAGAGGTCATTACTTTTAAATGCATAAAACAGTAAAAATTCAAGCTTTTTTGCTACCACACTCAAACTATACACAAGTCAAAGGATATAAAATGAGCAATAATCAAATCAACAGTGACAGGTTAGCATGCACAATTAACAAAGCAGAGTTTACAATGAAAATAGCTTCTCAAAAGACTGCAATCCTGTGTGGTACAGATTTAATTTAAGCCACATAAAATTCTACAAAGATCTGACAGGTTCTCCTTTTACTGGATGTAACTTGCTGCATACATCAGCATGAATAATTAGATGCAGCCTTCCCTATCCCAAGCAAAATCAAGTCACTTTCCTCAAGGTGGGAGAGGAAGCTACAGCTTTACCTCCCCTTTGAATTATAGGGAACTTCTGATTTAACCTAGAGATGGGATTCTTTCAGAAGCTGATGGTTATAGTAAAGAAAATCCACAACTTAAAAACAGGCCTCAGAAAGAAATCTATAAAAGGTAGGCTCTCCAACTAGCAACACACTGTAAATAATTGTCTTTCTGGCTTCTGTCAAGTATCCTTAACAGGGTAGCTGAGGAGCATGCCATCAACGATGTCACCTTACTTATGTGTACATTCTAAAAACACTACACCCCATACACACACCAAACTAAAAAATTGCTCTTTATAATCAACTTACTGAGCCTCAAAAAAACACATTTCATAATAAAGTTTAAAGATATAATGTTTGAGGGTTCAGAAATTTAACCCTCAGGTAGGAACTAAATCTCTATGATAATATAGGAAACCAAGATAAGATTGGAGCTGCTAATAAATTAATTCTTTAACATAAAATTCCTCTCAATTAAAATATTCTTTCCTTATGGTAAATATAAATCCTCTATATCTTAAAAACACTGCTGAGTTTTGAAATAAACTGCCAAAATACAAGTAATATATAGTGTTATATATCACATAATGTATATTATGTAATATGCATATATTAATATTATGTAACATATATATTATTATACATGATATACCAAACTTGTAAAATAATATCATATGCCATATACATACCCACATTGTATATACAACTATATATTTATATACATATGTGATACATAAACTATAAACTATAAAAACATGCATGGATATGAAAAATACCAATTCATTAAACTGATTACTTCTAAGAAGAGGAAAAGGATGAGATCAGGAAGGATTCAAGGGGTCTCAACTTCACATACTTTATCTACAGATTTATAAGGCAAAATGTTAACATTCTATAAAGCCATTTGGTAGGTATTTTATATGGGTACATTATATTAGTCTTCATACCTACCTATATGTTTCAAATATTTAACAATTTTTAAAAATATAAAACAAAATTTCCACAAAATTTATTAAAAATGGATCACAGACCTAAATGTACAACACAAAACTATAAAACTTCTAGAATGTCACATAGGAAAAAAATCTAGGTAACCTTGGGTTTAGCGGTGACTTTTTGATTCAACATCAGAAATATAATCCAAAAAATAAAGAAATGGGTAAATTGGACTTCATTAAAATTAAAAACTTGTGCTGTGCAAAATACACTGCTAATAAAAAGCCAAGCCACAAACTAGAGAAAATATTTGCCAATGACATATCTCATAAAGGATATATCTCTACAAAAGACGTTGATAATGAAAAGACAAGACACACACTGGGAAAAAAGTTTGCAAATGACATATCCCAAAATATGCAAAGCATTCTTTAAACTCAACAATAAGAAAAAAAAACACAATTAAAAGGTGGATGAAAGGGAGGATTCTGGGAAGATGGAGGCATGAGCAGGGTGGCGGAAATTTCCTCCCCAAACCATATATATTTGTGAAAATACAACAAATACAACTATTCCTAAAAGAGAGACCAGAAGATACACTACAACAGCCAGGCTACAGCTACATCTGCAAGAACTCAGTGCCTCACGAAGTGAGAAAGATACAAAGGAGTGACCCGACAGGACCCAAGCACTCCCGCACCCTAGCTCACCGGTAGGAGGAAAAGAATCAGAGTGGGGAGGGAGTGGAAGCACAGCACTGCTAAATAACCAGCCCTGGTGATCTGTATCAGGGGCACAGACACACATCACATGCTGTACTGGAGATTAGAGAAACGGAAGGGCAGGATCCGAGATGGAGCCAGCGAGCGGGTCCCCACAGCCAGCTCCCCTGGGAGAAAAGAAAAGCAGGCACTTTTTTAAAAGTCTTAAAAAAAAGGACCCAATAGCGGAACAAAATCGTCCCAGAGCATTCAGCTCAGCAGGCTGGGAATCATGAAGAATTTTGGGCCACCTAACCGGCTACCGAGTAAAGCAACCCTGCCAAAGCCCCTCACAGCAATAAGCAGCCTGCCATACATTCCCCCCCAGCCGGCGCCGCAAACGGTCTGGCGGATCCGCCACTGCTATGGATCAGAGGAAGAGTGGCCCCGCCCACAGAAACCACACAAAATCTCCTTCCGGCGGAAACGCAGCTAACCGGGAAGGGCCGCGGAAGACACAGCAAGATGTGGAAGGCACCAAACAGGGCAGAATGCACCCGGCATGGGTGCAACCCCCTGCAGTGCTCTAGGATGGCATGGGGATAGCCCCGCGCACAGCAGCTCGGGGGATTATCCCAGAGACTACCTCCCAGTGTGCAGGTAACAAGCACAGGCTGCGGAGAAGGGCAAGGAGAAGAACAAGCAGGAAGGGACTTTGTTCTCCCAGCTGACACACGTGGCACCTTCCTGAGACAACTTCCTGCGCCATGAAAAGACAGAAGAATATGGTCCAGTCAAAGATCACGCAAACAACCCCAGAGAGAGGACCTGGTGGGACAGATTTAAACAATCTTCCTGAAAAAGAATTCAGAATAAAAGTCATAACCATGCTGATGGACCTATAGAGAAATATGCTACAGCTAAGGGACGAAGTCAGGAGAGACATAACAAAAATGAAACAATCGATTGATGGACATAAGAGCAGACTGGACGAGGTGCAAGGGACTGTTAATGGAATAGAAATTGGAGAACAGGAGTACAGAGAAGCTGAGGCAGAGAAAGATAAAAGGATCTCTACGAATGAAAGAATATTAAGAGAAATGTGCGACCAATCCAAACAGAACAATATTCGCATTATAGGAGTACCAGAAGAAGAAGAGAGAGAAAAAGGGATAGAAAGTGTCTTTCAATACATAACTGAGAAAACTTCCCTAAGCTGCGAAAGGAAATAGTGTCTCAGACCATGGAAGCCACAGATCTCCCAACACAAGGGACCAAAGAAGACAAAACCAAGACATATAATAATTAATATGGCGAAGATCAAAGACAAGGACAGAGTATTAAAGGCAGTCAGAGAGAGGAAAAAGATCACCTACAAAGGAGAACCCATCAGACTATCATCAGACTTCTCAACAGAAACCTTACAGGCCAGAAGAGAATGGCATGACATATTTAATGCAATGAAACAGAAGGGCCTCGAACTAAGAATATTGTATACAGCATGATTACCATTTAAATGTGATGGAGGGATTAAACAATTTCCAGACAAATGAAAGCTGAGAGAGTTTGCCTCTCATAAACCACCTCTACAGGATATCTTAAAGGGACTGCTCTAGATGGAAGCACTCCTAAGGCTAAAAAGATGTCACCAGAGAAAATAAAATCATGGCAAAGAAAGCAGAAGATCCAAATACTAACTAAAGGCAAAGAATAAAACACCTAGTATATAGACTTCCGGGAAGATGGCGGTGTGAGCAGGGCGGCAGAAATCTCCTCACAACACTATACTTATCTATGAAAACACAGAAAATACATCCATTCCTAAAAGAGAGACGAGAATACACAGGAAAGAGTACAGCGTGCAGCTACACCCGAGAGGACTCGGCACCCCAAGAGGCGGGTAAGATACGGAGCTGCGACCCGGCGGGACCCGAGCCCTCCCCCACCCCAGCGCACCGGCGGGAGGAGAGGATTCAGAGCCGGGAGGGAGTGGAAGCACACCCAGCGAAGTAGCCAGCCCCGGTGATCTGCGCGGGGAGCGCTGACCCACATTGCGCAGTGCAGCGGAGATTGGAGAGACAGAGGGGCAGGATCTGAGCAGGGAACGCGCCAGGGTGCTTGCAGCCGGCTCCCGGGAAGGAAAAAAAAAAGTGCGCGCTTTCTTCAGCGGTCTTAAAGAGACAGGAGCCCAGCGGAGGAGCCGGATCGCCCCAGCACACTCAGCCCAGCAGGCTGGGAGTCCTGGGGAGTTTCAGACGCCTTAGCTGGCGACTGAGGAAGCGTAGCCATACTTAACACTTCTCACTGAGATCAACAGCCTCCTATTCGTTCCCACCCCTGCCAGAGCGATAAAGGGCCCTGCAGAGCGGCACAGTCACACCTGTGGAATAGTGGGGCAACAGCGCCACCTAGAGTATTCCCACAGAATCTACGTCCGGTGGGCATTTTTTTGGGTTTTTTTGTTTTGTTTTGTTTTTTGTTTTTTCTTTTCTTTCTTTTTTCATTTTTTTCTTTCTTTCTTTCTTTCTTTATTTTTTTTCTCCCTCTTTTTTTACTTCTCTTTTTTAAAGTCTTAAAGAGCCCAGCTGACATACGTGGCAACTATCAGTGACCAATTATATAGCCATGAAAAGACAGAGGAATATGGTTCAGACCAAAATCAACCATACAACCCCAGAGAGGGAGTCTGAAGGGATGCAAATGCACAGCCTCCCTGAAAAAGAATTTAGAATAAAAGTCATAACCATGCTGATGGACCTACAGAGAAATGTGCAAGAGCTGAGGGAGGAAGTGAGAGAACTGAGGAAAGACAATACAGAAATCAGACAAGCGATCGACGGGCTTAACAGCAGAATGGATGAGATGCGAGAGACTGTTAATGGAATAGAAAACAGAGAACAGGAGTACAGAGCAGCTGAGGCAGAGAGAGATAAAAGGATTTCTAGGAATGAAGAATATTAAGAAAACTGTGTGACCAATCCAAACGGAACAATATTCGCATTATAGGAGTACCAGAGGAAGAAGAGAGAGAAAAAGGGATAGAAAGTGTCTTTGAAGAAATAATTGCTGAAAACTTTCCCTCACTGGGGAAGGAAGTAGTCTCGCAGTCCACTGAAGCTCATAGATCTCCCAACACAAGGGACCCAAGGAAGACAACACCAAGACACATAATAATTAAGATGGCAAAGATTAAAGATAAAGACAGGGTATTAAAGGCAGCTAGAGAGAGGAAAAAGATCACCTACAAAGGAAAACCCATCAGATTATCATCAGACTTCTCAACAGAAACCTTACAGGCCAGAAGAGAATGGCATGATATATTTAACGTTATGAAACAGAAGGGCCTCGAACCAAGAATATTGTATCCAGCACGATTATCATTTAAATATGATGGAGGGATTAAACAATTTCCAGATTAACGAAAGTTGAGAGAGTTTGCGTCTCATAAACCACCACTACAGGATATCTTAAATGGACTGCTCTAGATGGAAGCACACCTAAGGCTAAAAAGCTGTCAACAGAGGAAAAAAAATCATAGCAAAGAAAGCAGACCATCCAAATACTAACTAAAGGCAAAGAATAAAACACCTATTATAGAAAGAATGGAGGAGGAGGAATAAGAAGGGAGAGAAAGAAACATCAGACTGTGTTTACAATAACTTAACAAGAAAGTTAAGTTAGATTGTTAGATAGTAAAGAAGCAACCCTTGAATCCTTGGTAACCACGAATCTAAAGCCAGCAATGGCAATAAGTACATATCTATCAATAATCACCTAAATGTAAATGGACTGAATGCACCAATCAAAAGACACAGAGTAACAGAATGGATAAAAAAGCAAGACCCATCTATATGCTCCCTACAAGAAACTCACCTCAAATCCAAAGATGTACACAGACTAAAAGTGAAGGGATGGAAAAAGATATTTCACGCAAACAACAAGAAAAAAGCAGGTGTTGCAGTACTTGTATCAGACAAAATAGACTTCAAAATGAAGAAAGTAGCAAAAGATAAAGAAGGACATTACATAATGATAAAGGGGTCAGTCCAACAAGAAGATATAACCATTATAAATATATATGCACCCAACACAGGAGCGCCAGCATATGTGAGACAAATACTAACAGAATTAAAGGAGGAAATAGACAGCAATGCATTCATCTTAGGAGACTTCAACACACCACTCACTCCAGAGGACAGATCAACCAGACAGAAAATAAGTAAAGACACAGAGGCACTGAACAACACACTAGAACAGATGGACCTAACAGACATCTACAGAACTCTACACCCAAAAGCAACAGGATACACATTCTTCTCAAGTGCACATGGAACATTTTCCAGAATAGACCACATACTAGGCCACAAAAAGAACCTCAGTAAATTCAAAAATATTGAAATCCTACCAACCAACTTCTCAGATCACCAAGGTATAAAACTAGAAATAAATTTTAGAAAGAAATCAAAAAGGCTCACAAATACATGGAGACTTAACAACATTCTCCTAATTAATCAATGGGTTAACGACCAAATCAAAACAGAAATCAAAGAATATATGGAGACTAATGACAACAACAACACAAAGCCACAACTTCTGTGGGACGCAGCAAAGGCAGTTCTAAGAGGAAAGTATATTGCAATCCAGGCCTATTTAAAGAAGGAAGAACATTCCCAAATGAATAGTCTAAAGACACAATTACTGAAATTGGAAAAAGAAGAACAAATGAGGCCCAAAGTCACCAGAAGGAGGGACATAATAAAGATTAGAGAAGAAATAAATAAAATTGAGAAGAATAAAACAATAGAAAAAATCAATGAAACCAAGAGCTGGTTCTTTGAAAAAATAAACAAAATAGATAAACCCCTAGCCAGACTCATTAAGAGAAAAAGAGAATCTACACACATAAACACAATCAGAAATGAGAAAGGAAAAAATCACGACGGACCCCACAGAAATACAAAGAATCATAAGAGAATATTATGAGAATCTATATGCTAACAAGCTGGAAAACATAGAAGAAATGCACAACTTCTTAGAAAAATACAACCGTCCAAGACTGACCAAGCAAGAAACAGAAAATCTAAAGAGACCAATCACCAGCAACGAAATTGAATTGATAATCAAAAAACTACCCAAGAACAAAACCCCTGGGCCTAATGGATTCACCTCTGAATTCTACCAGACATATAGAGAAGAAATAACACCGATTCTCCTTAACGTTTTCCAAAAAATAGAAGAGGAGGGAATACTTCCAAACTCATTCTATGAAGCCAGCATCACTCTAATACCAAAACCGGGCAAAGACCTCACCAAAAAAGAAAATTACAGACCAATATCCCTGATGAACGTAGACGCAAAAATACTCAACAAAATATTAGCAAACCGAATTCAAAAATACATCAAGAGGATCATACACCATGATCAAATGGGATTCATCCCAGGGATGCAAGGATGGTACAACATTCGAAAATCCATCAACATCATCCACCACATCAACAAAAAGAAGAACAAAAACCACATGATCATCTCCATAGATGCTGAAAAAGCATTTGACAAAATTCAGCATCCATTCCTGATTAAAACTCTCAACAAAATGGGTATAGACGGCAAGTACCTCAACATCATAAAGGCTGTATATGACAAACCCACAGCTAACATCATACTTAATGGTGAGACGCTGAAAGCTTTTCATCTAAGATCGGGAACAAGACAGGGATGCCCACTCTCTCCACTGTTATTCAACATAGTACTGGAGGTCCTAGCCACAGCAATCAGACAAAACAAAGACATACAAGGCATCCAGATTGGTAAAGAAGAAGTCAAATTGTCACTATTTGCAGATGACATGACATTGTACATAAAAAACCCTAAAGACTCCACTCCAAAACTACTAGAACTAATATCTGAATTCAGCAAAGTTGCAGGATACAAAATTAACACACAGAAATCTGTTGCTTTCCTATACACTAATGATGAACTAACAGAAAGAGAAATCAGAAAAACAATTCCATTCACAATTGCATCAAAAAGAATAAAATACCTAGGAATAAACCTAATGAAGGAAGTGAAAGACCTGTACCCTGAAAACTACAAGACACTCCTAAGAGAAATTAAAGAGGACACTAACAAATGGAAATTCATCCCATGCTCTTGGCTAGGAAGAATAAATATTGCCAAAATGGCTATACTACCTAAAGCAATCTACAGATTCAATGCAATCCCTATCAAAATACCAACAGCATTCTTCAATGAACTGGAACAAATAATTCTAAAATTCATGTGGAACCACAAAAGACCCCGAATAGCCAAAGCAATCCTGAGAAGGAAGAATAAAGCAGGGGGAATTACACTCCGAGACTTCAAGCTCTACTACAAAGCCACAGTAATGAAGACAATTTGGTATTGGCACAAAAACAAACCCACAGACCAGTGGAACAGAATAGAAAATCCAAACATTCACCCAAACATATACAGTCAATTAATATTTGATAAAGGAGCCTTGGATATACAATGGGGAGATGACAGCCTCTTCAGCAGCTGGTATTGGAAAAACTGGACAGCTACATGTAAGAGAATAAAGCTGGACTACTGTCTAACCCCATACACAAAGGCAAACTCAAGGTGGATCAAAGACCTGAATGTAAGTCATGAATCCATAAAACTCTTTGAAAAAAACATAGGCAAAAATCTCTTGGACACAAACATGAGCAACTTCTTCATGAACATATCTCCCCGGGCAAGGGAAACAAAAGCAAAAATGAACAAGTGGGACTATATCAAGGTGAAAAGCTTTTGTACAGCAAAGGACACCATCAACAGAACAAGAAGACATCCTATAGTATGGGAGAATATATTCATAAAAAACGTATCTGATAAAGGGTTGACATCCAAAATATATAAAGAATTCATGCGCCTTAACAAACAGAAAGCAAATAATCCAATTAAGAAATGGGCAGAGGACATGAATAGACACTTCTCTAAAGAAGAAATTCAGATGGCCAACAGGCACCTGAAAAGATGCTCCACATCGCTAATCATCAGAGAAATGCAGATTAAAACCACAATGAGATATCACCTCACACCAGTGAGGATGGCCAACATCCAAAACACAAACAACAACAAATGTTGGCGAGGATGTGGAGAAAAGGGAACCCTCCTACACTGCTGGTGGGACTGCATATTAGTTCAACCATTATGGAAAGCAGTATGAAGGTTCCTGAAAAAACTCAAAATAGAAATACCATTTGACCCAGGAATTCCACTCCTAGGAATTTACCCTAAGAATGCAGCAGCCCAATTTGAAGAGGACAGATGCACCCCTATGTTTATTGCAGCACTATTTACAATAGCCAAGAAATGGAAGCAACCTAAGTGTCCATCAGTAGATGAATGGATAAAGAAGATGTGGTACATATACACAATGGAATATTATTTGGCCATCAGAAGAAAACAAATCCTACCATTTGCAACAACATGGATGGAGCTAGAGTGTATTATGCTCAGTGAAATAAGCCAAGCCGAAAAAGACAAGTATCAAATGATTTCACTCATATGTGGAGTATAAGAACAAAGAAAAAAACTGAAGGAACAAAACAGCAGCAGACTCACAGAACCCAAGAATGGACTAATAGTTACCAAAGGGAAAGGGACTGGGGAAAATGGGCGGGAAGGGAGGGATAAGAAGGAAAAAGGGGCATTACGATTAGCAGATGTAATGTTGGGGGGGCACGGGGAGGTCAGTACAACTCAGAGAAGACAAGTAGTGATTCTATAGCATCTCACTAAGCTGATGGACAGTGACTGTAATGGGGTTGGTGGGGGGGACCTGATGAAGGGGTAGTTTAATAACCATAATATTGCACATGTAATTGCAGATTAATGAAAATAAAATAAATTATATTAAAAAAATCTTAATTATGGTGGTGGTTAAGTGATCTACATGTGTGATAAAATTACACTGAACCACACACACACACACACACACACACACACACACACACACACGAGTGTATGTAAAACTAGTGAAATCTAAATAAGCTCTGTGGATTTTACCAAGGTCCATTTCATGGCTTTGAGAGTACACTATGGTTATATAAGATACTACCTTTTGGGGAAACTGAGTAAAGAGTATGTGGAACTTCTCTGTACTATTTTTGCCATATCCCACCAGTTGATATTTTAGAATTAAAAAGTTTTTAAAAAGTTAAAAGAAAGACATAACTCCTGTTCTGAAGCTACTTAAAATGTATACTAAGGAGATAGAATTACACCCAACTCTTCAAAAAGAAAATTGTGAAGCATAGTAAAGAGTGAGTTAGGAAAAAAAGTATTAATTTGGGGGCATGAGGTTCAGGGAAAACTGAGGAATCGTAGTGTTTCGGCCAGACCTTGGAAGAGTTGGATCAGCTTCCTATGGAAGGGAATGGAGAAGTGGTCAGACTTGAACAACGCACTGGGTGGTCAAATACCTACCTTGCTCTTGGGTTAATGAGTCTCAGAAAGCCATTGTTTTAATCAGGTTTCACCTCTCTGAAACTGATTATACTTCCTGAAAGGAATTCACTGAAAAATTTACATTTAACATGAATTTGTATTGATTGAAAGTAATGTTATTACTTACCTTGTTCTTTAAAAAAAATTAATGTATATTTAGCCTTCAGAAACTATAGTAACTTAGCCTGCTACAGAATTGTAAGTATGAGTTTCTTGCTTTGTATAACTGCAGGGTAAGAAAAAAGGAAAAAGACTGCCAAATTTTCCATAAATTGGTATTACAAAGTCTATAGCCAAGTTTCTCATCAGTGAAGGATTGATGAGTCTATGCCTACTTGGAGGTGATCCTGATGTTTCATGCAAAATAGTGAAAAATGTGTTATAATTCATCTGACTAGCAATATTCCACTCATTTCAAATTTTTCCCAGCTTTACTGAGATAACAATTGACATATAATATTGTGTAAGTTTAAGGTGTGCAATGAGGTGATTTAATACATGTATAGATTGTGAACTGTTTACCACAAAAAACGTTAGTTTACACATCCTTTACCTCCCATAATTACCATTTTGTTGTTATGAGAATGTGCAAGGTCTACTGTCATAGCAACTTGATTTGAAGCCGAAAAGCTTAGTTTTTAAGAAATACCTTTTATTGAAATATAACATACGTAACAAAAAAAAATTCACACATTTTAGATGGAGCTTGATATTTTTGCTGTGATGAGAACACTTACCATGAGATCTACCTTCTTAACAGATTTTTAGTTGTAGCAATTACATCATTACTACAAAAACAAATTAAAAAAATCATCTTGTAACTACCCTGACCCATTAAATTGTTTCAGATTTGTATTCAATAAAGGCATACACTAGTTTTATAGATCTGCACATTTAAAATCAGAATCGTGCCATCTTAATTTTGCTTCTCTTCGTATAATGTAATATCATGGGTATGTTTTCATGCTGCTGCATGATTTTCATAGTGATCACTGTCCCTTATCAATACCTATCTATATATTAAATTGGTGAATGCTTGTTTGGGGGAAGAAAGGCTCCAGAGATGGCAGCCTGT
>JAVSCE010017047.1:0-127468 GCA_032199065.1 Smutsia gigantea
AGGCAGGGTGAGTTACTGCACAGAAATGCATGAAAGGCAATATGCTTTTCTCTCTAGGTCCCAATATCATATGTAAGAGCAAGTGATAGACTAGATGATCTCTCTAAGAACACTTTAGTTCTTACAGTGTGTGATTCCAGGACTTCTGTGCCCGCTAATTAATCTGTGTTTTCTTCCAGACCCTTTTATCCAAAGATAAGTCTACAATGGTAACTGGAGGTATACTGGAAACACGTGAAAGCAGCTCCCATTCTCTATCTGGCTTATTACATACACTCTGAGAGCATATCTAGCCCTGGCTCCATAGGCTCCATGGGTTGGCATGGCTTCCTGAGCTTCATGACCCAAAATTCTTTATCTCCATGAAAAGAACAGCTGATGAGGCCTTGAATTAAAGGCCCCCAACACTCAGATGCATCATCTGCTAGACAGAAATGTGGTGGCCTGATTAAGTTGGAACTGAACCATTAAAGACTCTTCAAAAACCTGAGTCAGGGCATGTCATGGAGTATGTACTGCTATATCAATATCAAGTCCCTGTCACCACTATCAAATGCTAGAAATGGAAATGGTTTAATTAGATTGTCAAATCCACCTCTACCTGCCAGAGTAAAAGAAACACAGGCTAAAAATTGATTTGGAAAATAACAATCACTGTTTTGTAACCTAAAGGCTTAATTAGAAGTTAAGGGAATTGCTGTTCCTTCCACGCACTCCATTCTCAGACAGTTGCAAGCATGCTGAGCACCAACTGTGTTGAATTTCAATGTGTACTGTTTCTTGAAGCAATATCCTGCCAGGCTGGCCTATATGATAACAAAATCTCAAATCTTGTTATTTAGAAGAACAAGGAACAGATTTCTGGGACATTCCTACTCTTCTAAAAGCTGCAGAGACCAGTTGGGAAAAATCTACAACAGCAGCCAAGGGCAGAGAAGAGTTTAATCTCTGCCCTGCCTTGGGCTTTTCTCTTCCCAGCATAAGTGGCATGTGGAGACCCACCTAGAAAAAGCAACATGGAACAAAGATAATGAGAACTAAATGGAGGGCAAAGAATGCTTATTCTACCCATGGGTGGTTTTCCATATTAAAATGCTGCCTGCTTTTATAAAAACCTATGAGTTCTTTAATTTCTCACATAATTAATTCCTGCCAGCTGGTGTGCAAAACAAAAGATGGGGAACAGTATTATCACGATAGATAACACTATATTAACACTTTTGCCTTAATACAGTCCAATTTACACAGTTTTTAAGTTAGGCAAATGATGCAGAACCAAGAAGCTCCTAAATATTAATTTGGCAGCTCTGCTCTGAAACTTACCGCAGATTGTTATCTCTTTGGAGGGAGAAGTTTTTATGTGAGCGAAATTAGGCATTTGCTTCAGGACTTTCTTGGTTTCAAATAGCACCTCTAAGACATAATAAGCATGAAGTATCTGTGAGGATGAAGCAGAGGAAATAGATGGAATGAACTAGAAAGCAAGGCATGACTGCATAGAAAACTATAGAGATGGGGCATGTGAGCACATTTCAGATAGCTGTCTTTCAGGATAATCTCTAAATTACTCTTAAATAGATTATTCTAGCAGTGTCTGGCATTGATAATAAGCCCTCAATAGAAATTTATAAATTGAATGAATGAATGGCTCCTAGGATATTTATACTCTCATGTTCTTAACTGATACCACCCACTCATAGGACATATCTGATTGTTCTTGGTCCTTGCAGCCCAAGAGAGGTGATAAGGAACAAAGGGGACACCCTTGCCCTAAGGAAATGTGCAGACAAAATAAACACAGAAGGCGGGAAAGGAGAGAGAAATGAAAAAGAGAAAGACAAGTAGAGAGAGAAGACCATTGAAGAGGGGGTGCTTTGGGACATCCTGCCACCTGGGAGGGAAAGTAGGTGGTGGTGCCAGGTTCGGAAATCTTGCAAGGCAGCCAGACAAGCCCCAGGGAACTCCTGAGCCAAGCATCCCAGGTGTGGCTCAATATTTGCTGCACAGACAGGAGAGTTTACAGAACAGCAAGCATATTAATATACAAGTCTAAGTATAAAACCTAATCCAAACCCAAATAAACCATTTGGATTATCTCCAATTATGACCTTTCATCCAATTGCTCTCCACCAGTAATAGTGTTGATCACATCATCGTTTTGGACAGACTTACTCTGTTTTCTCCCCAAGTCTGAATTTGTTTTGAATCCAATTTGTCATTCTTTCTTTTTAAATTATAAAATATCCCAAATGCATAATCCAAAAGGTAATATAGCTAATACTAATTTAACATATGCTAACACCACTTTATGGGTTGGACCTATTTGTACCTGTACTATCCAAAATAGTAGCCACTAGGCACATGGGCTATTGACCACTTTGAAATGGGGCTAGTAAAAACTGAGATGTGCAAGGCAAAATACACACTGGATTTCAAATACTTAGTATGAAAAAAATCTAAAATATCTCATTAAAACCTTTTAATTACATATTAACATAGTAATAATTTTATATGTTGGATAAATAATGCATAATACTAAAGTTAGTTTCACCCGTTTCTTTTTACTTTTTTAATGTGACTACTAGAAAGTTTTTAATTATGTATGTGGCTCACATTATATTTCTGTTGGACAGCCTTAGATTATTGAAGGCTGAGAGAGGGGTCATATCTACACAGTGTTCAGATACTGCTTTGGGTATGAGATTCAGAACAGATGGAGCCCTTTGAAACAATCCTGTCTTGTGATGTCCTGACATTTCCATTTTCATAGCTATTAAAATAAAAAAAGTATTTTCTATCCCAGACCCCAAAAACATATGATTTAAATTTGGGGAATTTCCACGATTAAACAAATTTTTTTAATGACAGGAATCAGGATTTGAAGCAATGTGAAAATTAGGAGGGCCCCTGGATGTTGATGAGAGTGGAGAGACCCACATTTCCTGTCTATCCAACACCTAATGGACTGCTAAGGATTTTCCCCACAAAAGCATTCTAATTCCATTCAATCCACAACTCAAGTCAAATCTTGAAAACAAATTTCCTTCAGCCACATTTTAAAGGAACAGGCAAAACACTTTTATATAATGTCTTATTTCAATTTCACATTTAATCTATTGATTCCCAACACTGAAGGCAGTGTTACCTTAACTTGCCATTGTAGATTTTCTAGTCCATTTGTAGCACTAATCAGAGTAATTGCTGTCTGAAAAGGCAGGGTTGTTTTTTTTTAAGTTAAATTAACAAATATTCACTGAGAATATATTGCAACAACAGAATTTTCCTATTATTAAAATAGTTTTCTTGCGTGCTTTTTCAATTGGCTGAAATGACTTTTCAGTAATATCAGTCCTTGCTTAAAATGCTATCTTTCAATAGCATTATAATTGTGTTTATAGTTGTAATATCAAATACTCAAAAGAGTTAACTTAGATGTTGGTTTCTATGTTTATAATTATATTCAGATTAAGTAACAACTTAAATAAAATATTCACATTCTATTAAAGGCATTGAGAGACAAAAACACTTTTTAAAGGATATTTCTTCTCTTAAAAATAGTTTTTAAATAGAAAAAAAGCTTTTTTAAGTTAAAATAAAACTTTGTATTAAATTCTGAACATTTGTATATGAAAACTTGAAGAAATAATTTGAGGGCTGTTTTCTTTCATAGCAGATTTAAATTTTCTTTCAGCAGGTGCCTAGGAGCACTAGCTATCTAGAATGATCTCAATTCAATTCCAGGAATTAGATGATTCAAAGCTTTGCTTCAGTCCTTACAGAGCCAATCTCCTACTTCTTATTCTTACTCCTAAGGTATGTCTTTAGGGCCCTAACCTGAGAATGAAGGTTTTGGGGTGATGTCAGAGAAAATAATGGAGTAGGCAACTCCAAGGTCCCATCCCTACACAGAAACACTGAAAACACAAGCCAAAAAAAAAAAAAACTGTCAGAATCAATTTTGGCTGAACTCTGGAAAATAGTCAACATATATAGCAACCAGGCAACGTCTGAATCAAGAAAAAAAGCAACTTAAAAATGGCTCAGTCAAAGCAGAAAGTAAAGGCTAAAACAGATTTGTAAACTGCCTGGCTAAGCAGTGAAGGAGTGTACCAACACAGAGCCAATCTTAAAGACTAGGTTTTTCTTCTTTTTCTCCTCTTCTCTCTCTTTTCTTTAATTTCTTTCTTTCTTTTTTTATAGCTCCTGGTGTTCAAGGAAATCTCTGTCAAAACACTAGCTGAGCCCAAGCTAAGAGAACAGACTTCAGAGACCTCACATGCTAGACCTAACAGACACCTATACAACACGCCACCCAACAACAGCAGACTATACAATTTTTACAAGTGCACATGCAACATTCTCCAGGACAGACCAGACGTTAGGCCACAAAACAGCCTCAGTAAATTTTAAAAGATCAGAATCATGACAAGTATCTTCTCTGACCAAAATGGAATGAAACTAGAAATCAGTAACAGAAGGAAAACTGAAAAATTCACAAATATGTGGAAAATTAAACAAGTTATTTTAAAATAATCAATGGGTCAATCACAATGGGAAATCACAAGGCAAAGTGAAAAATGCTTTGATATGAGCAAAAACGAAAACATGACATACAAAAATTTATGGTATGCTCAAAGAGAAATGTAACGTCTACATTAAGAAAGAAGAAAGATCTCAAATGAAAAGCCTAACTTAACACTAAGGAAAAAGAAAAGAAAAGCAAACTAACCAGAAGCTGGCAGAAGAAAGAAAATAGAGTATAGATAAATGAAATAGAGAATAGAAAAACAATAGACAGAATCAACAAAACCACAAGTTGGTTTTTGAAAAGATCAACAAAATTGACATCTTTAGCTAGACTTATCAAGTAAAATACCAAGAGAAAATGCAAATAACTGTAATCAGAAATAAAAGTGGGGATGCTACCACCAACCTTAAAGAAATAAAAAGCATTATAAGAGAATATTATGAACAATTGTACACCAGCAAATTAGATAGCTCAGATGAAATGGAAAAACTCCTAGAAACATACAAGTTACCAAATCTGACTCAAGAAGAAATAGAAAATCTGAACAGATCTAGAACAAATGGAGATTGAATCAGTAATCAAAAACCTACTAACAAAGAAAAGTCCAAGATCAGACAGCTTCACTGGTAAACTCTACTAAATGTTTAAAGAAGAATTAATGCCAATCGTTCCCAACTCTTTCAAAAAATAAAAGAGGAAGAAACAATTCCTAACTCATTCTATGAGGCCAGTATAACGTATTACCCTGATAACCAAAACCAGACAAAAACACCATGAGAAAAGAAAATACAGACCAATATCTCTTATGAATAAAAAGCAAGAATCCTCAAAGTAATACCAGTAAATCAATCCAACAGAATTTAAGGAGAATAATATACCATGACCAAGCAGGATTTATTTCAGGAATACAAGCAGGGTTCAACATAAGAAAATTACTCAGTGTAATAAACCATATTAATAGAGTGAAGGAAAAAAAAACACATGATCACCTCAATTGGTGAAGAAGTACTTGAAGAAAATCCAACACCTATCACTTCTGAGTGCTAAAGCCACTCAGAAAACTAGGAATAGAAGGAAACTTCTTCAACATGACAAAGGGTATTTATGAAATACCCACAACTAACATCAAATTTAATGATAAAAGACTGAAAGTTTTCCCCCTAAGATCAGGAACAAGACAAGCATGCCCTCTCACATCACAGCTATTCAGTATTATATAGGAAGTTCTAGCCAGAGCAATTTGGCAAGAAAAAGAAATAAAAGGCATTTAAGTTAGAAAGGAAGAAGTAAAACTATGTCTATTTACAGATGACATGATCCTTTATATAGAATATCCCAAAGAAAACACATGCCCACACAAAACTACTAGAGCTAATAAATGAATTCAGCAAAGTCTCAGAGTAAAAGATCAACCCCCCAAAATCCCCTGTGTTTCCATACACCAGCAATGAGCAATCCAAAAAGGAATTAAGAAAGCAATTCTTTAATAATAGCAAGCAAAAGAATAGAATCCTTAGGAATACATTTAAGATAGTTAAAGACTTACAAACTGAAAACTATAAAACACTACTGAAAGAAAGTAAAGAAGACCTAAACAAATGGAAAGACATCCTGTTTTCATGGATTGGAAAACTTACTATGTCAAGATGGTAATGCTACCCAATGGATTCAATGCAATCTCTAACAAAATCCCACTGGGCTTTTTTGCATAAACGGAAAAGTCAATCCTTAAATTCATTGCAATGGATGCTAAATCCCAAAACAATATTGAAAAAGGAGAGCAAAGTCAAAGGATTCATACTTCCTGATTTCAAAACTTACTATAAAGCAAGTAATCAAGTAATCAAATCAAAGAAAGACAGTAATCAAGACAATGTAGTACTGGTGAAAGGATAAACACATATACCAAAGGAATAGAACTGGTAGTCCAGAAATAAATCCACACACCTACAGCCTATTATTCTTTGACAAGGGTACCAAGACCACTCAATGGGGAAAGAACAGACTCTTCAACAAAAGGTACAACTGCATATCCACATGCAAAGAATGAATCTGGACCCATACCTCATACCATATACAGAAATTAACAAAATGGCTCACAGACCTATATGTAAGAGTAAAACTATAAAATTCATAAAGAAAATATAGGAATAACTCTTCATGACCTTGGATTTGGCAATGGATTTTTAGGTATGGAACCAAAAACACAAACAACCAAAGAAAAAAATAGATAAATTGGACTTCTTCAAAATTAGAAACTTTTGTGAATTAAAGATTTATCAAGAAAGTGAGAAGATAACCTACAGAATGGGAAAAAATGTTTGCAAATCATATATCTGAAAAGGTACTTGTATCCAGAATATATAAAGAACTCTTACAACTCAATAATAAAAAGCCAACCTGATTTTTAAATGGGCAAAAGAAGACATTTCTCCAAAGGATGTGTATAAATGGCCAGTAAACATGAAAAGATGCTCAACATTTTTAGTCATTACAGGAATGCAAATCAAAACCACAATGAGATACCACTGCACAACTAGGATGGCTTTAATAAAAATAAAAATAAAATTTAAAAAAACAACAGAAAATAACAAGTATTGGCAAAAAATGTGGAGAAATCAGACCCTTGTGCATTGCTGATAGGAATGTAAAGTGGTGTAGCCACTGTGGAAAACAGTTTAGCAGTTCCTCAAAAAGTTAAACAGAACTGCCATATGACCCAGCAATTTCACTCCTAGGTATATACTCAAGAGAACTGAAAACATATGTTCATATAAAAACTTGTACATAATATTCACAGAAGCATTGTTCATAATAGCTAAAAGGTAGAAAAAAATCCAAATGTCCATCCCCCGATGAATGAATAAATAAAATGTGGTAGATCCATATAATGGAGTATCAGTCAGCCATAAAAACAAAGGATAGGAAAACATGCTATCACATGAATCAACCTGAAAAACACTGTGCTAAGTGAAAAAGCCAGACACAAAAGGCTACATATTATATGACTCCATTTGTATGAAATTTCCAGAATAGACAAATTCATAGAGACAGAAAGCAGATCAGTGGTTGCCAGCGGGTGGGAAAGGAGGGAATGGTAAAGGATATGACATTTCTTCTTAGGGGGATGAAAATGTTCTGGAACTAGATACTGGTGATGGTTGCACAATCTTGTGAATGTACTAAAAACCACTGAATTGTACACTTTAAAGTGGTGACTTTGACGTTATGTGAGTTACATCAGAAAAAGAAAAAGGAAAAAGGAAAGGCTGTAAGCTGATAGAGAGGAGGTTTCTGTGCATCTGAAGAGACTTCTATTTAGTAGGGTAAGCAAAGCAGAGGGTAGCTCTCACTTAATGTGAAGCTTTTCCCCTAATGCATTTCTGCTGCAGTATTTTCATTCATTCTTTCAACAGGTAGTCATGGAGCACGTGTTATATACAAGAATCAGGGCAGTATCTACTTCCACTTGCCTGTTGTTGCTTGAAGGCCTCAATAAGTAAATCAATATCAGTAGAAATGAGAGGGAATTTCAGCCGAGGGCCATTATAGGAGTCTGGGACTTTGATCGACCCCACACAATCCTGTCTATTCTTGTAGTCCTGGATGGTGCTACCAAAGAGTCGAGTGACTAATTCTGGAAAAGGAAAGACAGAAAGAGGGGAAAAAAAATCAACATTCCATACTTAAATGCAATAAATGCCTTTTAGAATACCTAGCCTATGCCAGGCACTGTGCTACATGTTATGAATACCAAGATATCCCACATACAGCCATATGCAATGATTTGTTCTGAGATCAGTAGGTACAGTCACATGAATCACCATCATCCCTTCCTGAGTGGACATCTTACCAAAGCAGTGAGTTCATCAGTGGGGAGGAGGAGGAGAAGCACAGGGAAAACTGGTCAATCAAGGTATTTTGATGCTCTGAACCTTCAACTCTACATCTTTTGTCCACTCTTACATCTCAGATTTTTACAAAGAGGGCTGAAAACATAAGCAATGCATTGTATTTGATTCAAACATCTGCTGCTATTCAGGATCTACAGAAAATTTAACTGCAACATTCAATTTTTCCCCAAACTTCAAATTTTACTTAGCTATAATTGGTTTGTCTCTTCACATAAAAACAAATTTTCTGACATGATTTTCTCTTTCTTCTTGGTAATAAAGCAGATAAAGTTAGATGACAAACCACAGGCAGGAATACCCAAGGGCCTCTCTCTCAGAGAGACATTTTTTTTATAATGGATCACCTGCATTGCCCACTCCAGTTGCTGAGATCCAAGGTTCTTGTCTCACCTGACTGCCTATGAAACAGTCAGCCCAAGAACAGAAATCTGGCCAATTCAGGTGGAAAAATATGAAAGGAGGTATAATAGAATGATTGCAAAAGTGACCCCAATTATCTATCCCAACCTCTAGCCATAATCTTTCTAATGTGATTTTGTAGCTACTCTCATCAGGAGTCGATTTCCTGAGTCCTTGAAAGCTGGGTTGGGTACATGAGTTGTGTTGGCCTTTTAAAGAATGTGGTGGAAGTATTATGTGCCAAGGCCTTAGGAGGCCTTTTTGCTTCCACGCTCTCTCTTTTGAAACTGTGCCACTACCATGGAAGCACAGGCTAGCCTAATGAAAGTTCCAAGACCATGTGGAGCAGAACTGAGTCACCATAGCCAAGGCCATCCTAGATCAGCCACCACCAGCAGACCTCCAAACACATGAGTGAACTCCAGCCAAGACCTGAAAAATCGCCAAATCAAGCCTGCCAAAGTCAGCAGAAGCATTCAACAAATCTGTAGACTTGAGAGCAAAAAGAAATGTTTATTACAGGCCCCTGAGCCATTGTGGTTGCTTAATAATACACAGTAGTATTGCAGTAACAGGTAACTGATACAGAGGACAATGACATAATCTTCAGTTCATTAACACTGAATTGCTACTAAACCCATTAATCAGAAGTTCTCTGCAAGCAGTTTCTGTCTTTTTGGATATCTAGAGTGGACATGTTCAGAACGTCTGATGTTAGCAGATGTAAATACATTTCCTTCATGATACACTTGTGCTGAGATTCCAGTTTAGAAAATTTTTTCAAGTTTAGTTCTTAAGTAAGTCATAATATCTGGCAACTTAAAAATTCTTTCTAAATTATTGGGTACTCCATTATTTTCTTGGTGGTAGGTGATGATGTTTTGTAGGAAGTTAAATTTAGGAGTAATAATGTCTGTCTTCAATGTAGTCCAGCAGAAGTAATTTTCCTCATTTGGATTTAACGTGAGACCAGCTTAATTCATTTTATATTTGAAAACTAGAAATGTAGAGCACCTTGGTAAATTTTATCTCAGATTCATTCAATGGGCAGTAAAGCCTAAATACTGTACTTTCTTAATTATCACATGACTCATTTCCATCTGGTAGTCATTCCTAAGAGAGGCATCTTGTGCCGAAGAAAAACTTGCCTCTTCCTACCACCACACTGAAATATCAGGCTCCTCTTGGGGAAAAAAACAACAAACAAAAACAACCTCAGTGGTCTCACTATACCATCTTTAACTGATTTATTGAGTAATCCCAGTTGTGTGAGGTATACACAGGAAATTATTATTTTTTCCCAATCATTGCCTTCACCCATGCTCTGTCAGCTCTGCCTTTCTCATCAGCTGACACATTAAGTCGACCCCACCAGTTCCAGTTACTAAAATGCAGTCCTGTTGTTTCAGAACAAAATTAAAATATTGTTTTTCTGCTTTAAAAAAAAAAAACTCAGCCTGGCCCTTCCTTCCATACATTTGATAACCCTCATTTCTTATAAGTTCAGTGATAAATATATGAAAAAAGCACCATTTCTCTAAACCAATTCTTAGTCAAAACTACTCAGTATGAAATATCAGTGAACATCAGATCATAATCCTTCCTCTGATTTTTAGCCACATTAAAAAAATAACAGATTCTCTTCCTAATGTGGGTAGCTAATGTGGGTCATGTATGAAAACTATTAAAAGCTTTAACACTTCAAATGCAAGTACTGTCCTTGTGGGCTATAACTATTACAACTAATAATAATAATTTAATGATGCCAACAATATATGAAGATTTGTGCAACATGTAGTTAGAATGCATCCTTACCTACTTGATTTACAATTCTGTCAACATGAATCTAAACCTAATTAAATAGAATGAAATCTTGAATTATAACCAAATGATACCTTTACAAGTTGTTCTAAAGAAAATACCTCAAAAATCCCCCAACACACAATCTTTTCTTTTACCCAGTACAGACTCAAAATCTGGCCAGGGAAAAATTTAAAGCCCATAATTAAAAAAAAAAACAAAAACACAATTCTGCCTCTACCACCCACATGTCACTTTGAAAACAAGCTCCAGATATTGCTGGAAAAAGAAAAGCACCAGTTGAACGGCATTTATAGTTATTTCATTTTTCAATTATGAATCGGGATTAAAACCACGGGTATCCACATAATAAGCTCAATAAATGCCAAAATGACATTTCAAAAAATTCAACACCTATTCCTAATTTTTAAAAAACTCAGGAAACCAGGAATGGAAGACTACCTCCTTAACATAATTTTAAAAACTTAAGTCAACAGTGATGGTTTTTCCATTAAAGCATTAACAAAACAAGGATGCCTACTTTCACTGTTTCATTTTAATACCTTCTGCTATTTCCAACCAATGCAATAAAACACAAAGCCGAAATACAAGCAGTGACTATTTGATAGAAAGACAAAGAAATAAAAATAAAGTTATTTGTGACCAAAGTGATTAAGTATCTTCATTCAAGAAAATCAACTGAAAATACTCTCAGAACTAATAGGAAAATTAAAATAATACAGAAGTTAATCACACTGGTTTCAATCACTGCTTCATCACTGATGAGACGAATCACCTTAGGAAATCACTGTCCAATCCTCAATATTCTCATCCACAAAGTAGGAATGATGATAATACTAATCTCACTGGTTTGCTATGAAGACTAAATGAAATATTTAAATCACTTAAGGATATGGCACATGGCAAACATTTAATAAATATCAGCAATAATGATAAAAATTTCATTAATGTTATTTCTTAATAGTAGCACAATAGAAAACAAATAGACATCAATGAAAAGCTTTGCTAAATACTACTACCAATAATCATTGGGGAGACACAATGGGGAAAATATCCTCTTCACCATACCAACAAAAACGATAAAATAGTTGATCTGATAGGACATTTTGCCTGATGTGGGAAGCAAAAAGAACAATCAAAACAAAGTCCGGCACACTCCATCCCACTCCCCACTTCCAACAATCTCTGTGGAAACCTACTGATATGTATAGCAGCTTTGGCTTTCAACCTGCGGGAGGAGGTTGAGGTGAAAAGCAGACTGGAGAATGGATGAGTGGTCTCTCTATCAAGTCCGATGAACTGATGTGAGCAATTGTAGTAGGGCATGGAGATGAACTGCTTCCAGGTCACCTCTCACCTTTGGAACACCCAGAATATCTTCACGTACTCTGTGCTTCGGAGTTAAAACCATTAATCTGTCTCTGATATCTAGAAATGTTAAATGACCTTCTGGTCCCTTAATATACCCCACTAGGGGACACAGCACTTCTGCCAAACAGGCCTAGGTGGAGGTTGTCTGGGACTTTCCCACCAGAGGGGGCCACCAGAAAGCAACCTACAGTAATGTATAACATGGTGACTCAAGTTAACAACACTCTATCATATATCTGAAAGTTGCCAAGAGAGAACATTTTAAAAGGTCTCACCACACACACAAAAAAATTGTGACTATGTGAGGTGATGATTGCGTTAAGTAACCTTATTGTGGTAATCATTTTGCAGTATATACATATATTAAATCATTACATTGTACACCTTAAACTTATATGTTAATTACATTTCAATAAAACTGGAAAAAAATTTAAATGCAATCAGCCTACAGAAATTATCTGTAAATCTTTTTCTGCTACATATAATAATTAAATCAGTATGATAAGACTATAATAGAGAGATATATAAGAGAATAGACAGCTCAGAAATATGCCCTATTACACATCTTTAAGTGAACATATAATGAATGAAGCACTACAAATCATGGTGAAAAGATATATTATCAAATAAATGTGAGAAAAATTGGTTAACTACTTGGAAATTTTCTTTGTAGTTGTATGTTTTAATTGTTCTCAACTAGTAGGCATCAAAATTTCCTTTTTTTAGTTTAATATAAAAAAATCCAACATTTATGAAGTGCTAAAATTTTTTAAGTCAAACACAAAAAAGTCTAGAAATATAGGCATTTTAAATATTTAAGAGCCTTCTAAATTTAAAAGCAGGATTCACAAAGAAAAGGGTATTTAGACTTGAAAAGAAAGCTTTTTAAAATAATGGATGGCAATTTTCTAAGTCTGACAAAAAATACCAATTTAGGTATCAGAGAGCTCACTCAGTAAACCCCATGCAGGATAAATAAAAATGAAGCCTCATCAAGGCACATTATGGTTAAAATGTTATTTTCCAATGTCACTTAGGTTAGTTTGTTCCTTCCCCACCTCCTTCAGGTGATTGTTATTCATGTATAATACGTTCATTTGTCACAGTGTGTATTCTAGTTTGGAATCACACACACACATGCACACACCTCCTGGTTTTAATGACTTTTTTTTTAGGATGTAAAATATTATTATGAGTCAGAACTAAAATAGGTATACTCAGAGAAATGTCACTCTCCCCTCATTCTACACAGTCCCATTCTCCCATTCTTTCTCCCCAGCTCCCTCCCACCTCCCCATCCCCTGTAGGTAAACAATGTCATTAGCTTCTGGTTCATCCTGTAGCTTTCTCCCATATTTATTTCTACATAAGTGAAAATAAGTATATGTATGTGTGTGTGTACATATATATATATGTATATATATGTACACACACACACTTATATCAGGCAAAGATTTCTTAAACAGGATACAGAAAGCACTAACCATAAAGGAAAAAAAAATTGTACTACATTAAAATCAAGATTGTCCATCAAAAGACTCTATTTACAGATTGGGAAGGTAAAAGCCAAAGACTAGGAGAAGATATTTGCAGTATGTTTAGCTAACAAAGATTCATATTCTCATACTTAGGATATTTAGAGAACACTTACAAATTGGTAAGAAAAAGGCAGACAACCCAATAGAAAGATGGCGAAAGACCTGAACAGGCACTTCACCCAACAGGATGTCCACACAGCCAATAAACATACAAAAAGGTGAGCAACTTCACCGCTTACCAGAAAAATGCAAATTAAAACAGAAATGTGATCCTACTACATAACTATCAGATTGCCTAAAATGAAAGCAATGGGCAATTTCAAGTGGTAGTAGGATGTAGAACAACTGGAACTCTCATATCCTGATGGCAGTATAAGTTGCTACAATAATTTGGTAAAATAGTTTGTCAGTATCTAATAAAGCTGAATATGCATACCCTATAACCCCAAACTTCCACTCCTGGGTTGTTGTACATCTTCATAATAATGGACCCTAACAAATCATGCCTCCTTGTGTCCACATCCCCTTACAGTATAATGCTGCTCTTCCTCCCTGCAAGAGATGGAGCTCTCCTATCCCCTGTGACTTGCTTTGACCAATAGAATATGGCAGAACTGATTTTGTGTGAGTTCCACAGCATAGGCCTTAAGAGGCCTGGCAGCTTCTGCCTTTGCCCTCTTGGGATCCACCTGCCATGTAAAGAAGTCCAGGATATCCTGCTGGACAGAGAGGCTGTATGAGGAGAACTGAAGTATCCAAGCTCAGAGCCAACACCAAAGCCCCAGACTTGTGAGTAAAACCATTTGGATCTCCCTGTCCAGCCCAGTTACACACGCTGAGTGAGCCCAACTGACATGGAACAAAGACAAGCCATCCCCACTGAGCTCTGTTCAAACGCCTAAGTGACAGAATCACAAGCAAGAAAATGGCTGTTGCTTTTAAGCCACTAAACTTTGGGGTGGTTTGTTATGCCACAACAGATAACTGAAAATAAGCAGATAGCAAAAGAAAAGAATACTGTGTTCACCAAAAAGGACATGCACAAGAATGTGCCCCGCAGTACCATTTAAATTACCAAACCTGAAAACAACCCAAATGTTCATAACAACAGAATGGATAAATGTTGGTGTAGCTGTAAAATGGAAGATTATCCAGCAATAAGAATGACCAAATCGCAACAATATGGATGACTCTCACAAATATAATGTTGAGCATGAGAAATCAGACCCAAAACTGTATGCTCCCACAAACAAGAGAGAAATTCCAAAACAAGCAGAACTAATCTAGGATACAGAAGTCACGTAAGTCATGACAGGGAGGGGTAATGACTTGATGGGGACAGCATAGGGGCTCCTGTGACTCTGATAATGCTTTATTTCTTGTTCTGGGTACAGATTACAAGGGTGTGTTTATTTTGAGAAAATATATTGAGTCATATGCTTACGATTTGCATACTTTTCTGTAATATATGTTATATTTCAAGAAAAGTTTACCTAAGATTAAACCACTGTCCCCTTCCTTGATAAAAAAAATAAATTAGTATGTTTAAATCACCTGTGGAATTTTTTTAAATGCAGATTTTTTTTAAATATAGAGCCTGAGTACCTATCTGTGGACTGGAACCCAGCCATCTGTGGTTATGAATCTCCATAAGTGGTTCTGATGCACAGCCCAGATTGAAATATTAGGTCATAAGTAGAAAGAGTGCTTTTTCATTTCATCATTATTACATTTCCTCAGAAATATTTTGCCAAAGAACATGAAGCACAAACAACTGTCTTCAAATTGCAATTATCTAAAAGAAAGAAAATGGCAAAAGACCCACTTCCACCCACTCCCCACTCCTCAGGTTTGCCTACCACCATTCAGAAAGCTTCTACAGATCATTAAACGTTTTAATTAGTTTCACACATATGTACTTAGTTCAAAGCATGCCATTAAAATACCATTCTCTTGCCACTTTGAAGGGTGCTTACTAGATTATTTAAAAGATGCTCTTAGAAGCCATACACATTTTTAATTAGAGCAAAAAATGGTTAGCCCAAATTAAAGAAAAATGAGTTTTCAAGTCTAGCATCTACCTCAAAAATAAGACACAAAATAATGTGCAAGAGAAATATATGCCTTATGAGTAACTATAATTTTTAATCATTTTTGTTTTTATATGGTTTTTTATTGAAGTATAGTTGATATACAATACTATATTGGCATCAGGTGTACATAGTGATTGACAATTACATACATTATGAAATGCTCATCATGATAAGTGTAGTTACCATCTGTCATCATACATAGTTGTTACAATATTACTGACTATATTCCCTATGCTGTACTTTTCATCCCTATGACTTATTTATTTCATAATTGGAAGTTTGTCCTTCTTGACCCCCTCCACCTGATTTGCCTGTCCCCCAACCCTCCTCCCCTATGGCAACCACTGTTTGTTTTCTACATTTATGAGTCTATTTCTGTTTCATTTGTTTGTCCATTTTGTTTGTTTGACTTTTGTAGATTTACATGTAATTTCATGTAAATGAAATCATGCAGTATTTGTTAAAATCATTTTTGAACCACACCTACATTGCCTACCTCTGAAATGATTTCTTTAGTCACTTTAGAATGACTAAATAAATGATAGGTAGATAAATGGACAGACGGACAGATATATAGATAGCTATGCAGAAAACAGAGACATAATGAGGCCAACTGTGTTTAAATCTCCATTTCCCTCAAGATCTGTTTCATGAAATACTCAAGGTATTTTGATCTCTCAGTACAAAGGTTTTCTGGATAAAGAATAAGATCTTCTTTACTAAGTTACTACTGTACATCAAAAGACTGGTTCAGAGAGAGCATTCCACAAATTAATGTTGAATCAATCTAATTCAGTTTTTTGAAACTGAAAAAAAAATTCAGTGGCTATTTAGTCAACAACAATAACAGAGGTAAAAAGCCAGTTGAGCTGATTTTACCAGTTGATTGGTGTCACACAGGCAAGACAGGTGGGCATCCTTTTAATTTCTTAGTGTTCTCCCATCTTCTGAGTGCACATCCCTTTAACGAGGACAATTCAATATTTAATGACTGCTTTTCAGAAGACTAAACTTTTCTTACCTGGATTTTTATCACATACTTGTGTGTAGTTTTCCAACATGAAGGAAAAAAAGTTGGATAGCTGGACAAAATAAAAATACATTAATCAATTCATGAACTGCAAACAGCTGCTGTGGCAAATGCTGTTGGTGTTCCATGCAAGTCTCCTTTACTCTTCCAGGGCACTTATCTCCCAGCTAGTGGATCCCACCTCTATCTGCCCCACCTCCTCCCAAGGATTGCCCCTGGCAGATGGGCGGCACCACCCCCAGAGTTTGCACAGACTATATATCCCCCTCCTTGGGGGCTTCCCATAGAAAATAACTAAGTGAAGCAAGGGTATTAAAATGGGATCAGGCTGACATCAGACTTCTCCAGAAACCCTGTTTTTGCCGAGCTCTTTCCCCTGTTCTACCTTGCTTTCCTCATCCCCTTATAGGTTTTTCCTGAGAACGCGGTCTCAGGAAATCACTTGTACCAGAATCCCTGTCTCAGACTCTGCTTCTAGAAAACCAGCCTAACACAGCTACTAGATTGTGCTCATTACGATCTCTTCTTCCCTTTTGCTGGTGAGATTAAGAGTTAAGGAATACTCTTAAATGTCAAATACATTTGGAAAATGAAGGAAGGGAGCAAGGGAGAAGGGAGGAGAAGATGGAAATCCACCAGCATTCCAACCATTGCCTAGATTATCTGCAAAGACCTGCATTTATACAGCACAAATAACTTCTCTGAGCCCTGCCTCCCATGAAGAGTAAACACTAATCAATCTGGGAGTAGGTCTGGGAGTTCAGGGAAAGACGACTCCATACAAATATCAAAATGTATGATTTTAATGCTGTTGATGGGTTTGTCAATTAAGAGATGCATTTTACCAAAAGAGACAATCTTGCAAAACAAACCTGCAATTGGCCTTGTTCATCAGCATATTCAATGGACTGGAAGATGGAGAGGGCATGGTATTGTCTGGCCTTCAACCGAGCACTATAACCTCGGTACCAGTTCTGGATGATCAAAGCTGCTTTTATCACTGAAGACCCACAGGATATAAAAAACAGAGAAAAACAGTTACTATGCAGCTGTGGTGAGTAAGTGAGTACTTCAGAAAAAAATCTGCCCACCTTGGTTCTAAGAACATAAGAACTACCAACAATGAGATTTACCTTTATGTTTTTGCGAAATGTCCTCATGTCTCAGATACTTAGAGAAAAATGATGGCATAGCCATTAAGAGCAGAATTTTTTAGCAAGACTGTCTGAATTTGAATCCCAACTCTGCCAATTACTGTTTATGTGGTTCTGGGTGAAGTTATTAAAACTCTCAAAGACTCAGTTTCCTGATCTGCAAAATAGGAATAATAGTGGCTACCTCTGGCACTTCTTAGGCATATGAAGTCTATGATGCCCTATGAAGTATCAATTCCATTTTTCACTAAGTACCCCAAAGCAACCCACAAAACCCATAAGCAAGACACATGAGGATACAGCATCTCTTTGTGGCAGCAGGGAGTT
Organism: Smutsia gigantea; assembly: GCA_032199065.1. Taxonomy (NCBI): domain Eukaryota; kingdom Metazoa; phylum Chordata; class Mammalia; order Pholidota; family Manidae; genus Smutsia; species Smutsia gigantea. The sequence continues at coordinate 18,176 of JAVSCE010017047.1, forward strand.
TGACACCAACACAGCCACGGTCCACTGGAAGCAATAGATTAAATAAAGCCATGGCAACATAGATGGATCCAAAAAGCACAGTGCTTCAATTAACGCAGTATTAAAAAGAGAGAGAATAAAATATAACATGATACCATTTTATGTAAATTTAAAATATACATACAGAAAACTACAATACACATTGCATAAGAATATATACAAAGGAAAAGATACTAACCATAACAGATCAGTTATTTATGGGGGGCAGTGAATGAGTAGGGTACATGGATAAAAGGGAACAAGCAAATTAAGATAAGAAAGAGCCTTGTACAAACCAGCGATGACCAACAATGTACAATGAATTGAGAAGGATAATACACTCCACCTTCTGTACCGGAGATTCAATTGATAAAAAACACATGGATCAATGAACACATCTCCCTCCTTCATACAGTTACTCTGATGAAATGAGACACTCCAGGTGAAGAGAACAGCCCAATGCCTGGTAACAAGCACATGCTGAATGGATGGCAACTATAGTGAGAAATACTGTTGTTTACAGATTATTTAGGCACATCAACTTGCTTCTGGAGCCGGTAGCCTTTGAACCATCCTGTAGCTTCATAGTTTTAAAGAAAGCAATCTGGTGAGAGATAATGAGATTTAAAATACAGCCTCTTATGCCTTCCTCAAGTTTTAGAGTAAAGAGCAATCAACACCAGCTGGCTCCTTTTCTTCATACTATAATTTTCCCAGTTAGCACATAAAAACGAAGAGTTGACTATAGGAAGAACAATCTGAGTTCTGAAAGCAGGAATCCAGTCTCCAGTCCTAGTACCCTCGGCCTAGTACTGCTATATACACTGAGTATATATTGGTCACCTGAGAGTTTCTCGGAGGTTCTTGGTTCCAGAGACTTTCATTATTCAGCTCTACAAACCCCAGGAAATAGGCATAGGTCAAGTATCATGGTCTTTATAGGGAAAAACCACAGGGAGAAGAAATTAGAGTGACTTGTTCAATATCCCAAAGCAAATAATTGGTAGTGCCATAGCTGAAATCTCAAATGTTCTTACCATACCATTATGGAGAGCCCAGCCTGGCCAGAAAGGTCTGTTCTAGGGGACAGTCACTGTCATGACCAGCCAACCCTCACCTCAGGGGCTCTCTCATGAGATATTCAACACTTGTTATCATAAAATCAGTTTTGTGTTAGATGATCTTGCCCATCTGTAGGCTAGTGTAAGTGTACTGAGCACGTTCAAGGTGGGCTGGGCTAAACTGTGATGTTTGGTAGGTTATGCATATTAAATGCATTTTCAACTTATAATATTTTCAATTTACAATGGGCTTATCAGGACATAACCCTATTGTTTAAGTCGCGGAAATTCTGCATAGTCACATGTTTATGTGTTTGTTGTCTATTTTCCCCTATTAGCTAAGGTACATGAGAACAGGGACTTTATTTTGTTCATTGCTATATGCCCTGTACTTGAGGTAAGGCCTGGAAGTTGATATCTGTTGAATGAATGAATGAATGAATACCTTCTAGGGCTACCTAATAATACACAATAATATATTAGTAATGTATAGAGATAGGTATCAGTAATATAATAGTTAATGCTTAATATAAAATGCTTCGCACATTGCCTGGCATATAGAATGCACTCAATAAACGGTAGGTGCTTTTTTTAAAACTTAAGGTGGGAATAACAGGTAAAAATTATCTCTCTCCAGACTAACAACTTCTAATGCCTCCAAAGACTTCCTAATTATACATAATATTTCATTAAAATTTTCACAAACTACTGTGGACAAACAGGCTACCACCTCAGAACCCAAGAGCCAGAAGCAAGGAAAGCTGTGGGCACCATGACCCACAGGGCTTGCTTGCTCCCTTAGAGTGCACACACTTGCCTCCAACACCGACTTCTCAGTGAGGCCTTTCCTGATCACCTTTTTAAAAATGGTACCCCTCCTCCCATTGACATCTCCTTCCTCATTTTCTTTCCACAGCACTTATCACCATCTGATACAGCATATGTTTTACTCCTTTGTTATTATCTGTCTCCTTCCACTAGAATGTAATCTCCAAAGGGCAGGGATTTTGGTCTGTAGAGTTAGTTCCTGTATCCCCTGAGTCTGGAACAGTCCCTGGAACATAGTAGGTACTCGATAAATATTTGTTGAATGAATGAATGAGTGCTGTCTTCTGTTTCTCTTCATGCTGACTGGTAGAGTTTTCTGTTTTTTTTTAATGGAAGTTTATTTGACAGATAGTTCTTTAAGAAACTTTATATTCAGAATGATAAGGCATTTAAAATCTCTGCTTTTGAGATTCTGCTGGCAGAGGCCTCCTGAGAAGGCACCAGGATGAGCAAATATTTAACGTAACTTTCAGGGCCCTCACATCCTGTCAGGAAGAGAGAAAGGCACAAGTATGATAGAACTGATTAAAAGGAATTCAAATGAACTGAAAAGAGAATGAACCGTCTAGTGGCAAAAGGCTTTAAACAAGGAGGGAAAGCATCTATCACCTCAGCTGTTCAAAGCATAATGAGAACGGGTACGGCTCCACTCTGGGACCACAGTTTTCATTGTTGCTATTGTTGTCTATACGTATTCTAATATGCCATCTGCTAGAGTGTGGCTGTCCCAGTGAGACTCCCAACTTCACTGAAAAAAACAGCTCAAAGCACACCCCCAGAGGAAATGAGATGGTCACAAAGCCTGCTTCTGGGGCAGCAGGCAAGGCAAGGACCCTATGAGGCTCACCCATCCACAAACTCGGGCATCCCTGCATAGCAAGGGCTCAACACAGCATCCTTATTCCCGTAAAGCATTTTTCTTAAACAAGGGAGAAGTGAGAATAAAGCATGAGGCCCAGTCTCCAAACAATGACAGACATTTTAAACAAAACTATCACTTTCCCCAAATGACAAAAGAGCTCATTTTATTGTTCTTGGAAACCTCTGGCTTTCAGTCAGAGATAGGCAAGAATTGGAGGTCATTTCTTTGACTTTTTATTTACTCACATACTGACCCACTCACCAACCTATCCACGTGTGATAATAAAAATAAGTTCTCAGTTTGTAATCTAGAGACTTCCATTTGGGTCCTGACTCAACCAAGTGCCCACTGTGTAACCTCAGACAAATCACCTAACATCTCTGGTCCTCAATTTCTCATGGGAACAATGAGAATTTGATTTATGTATTACTAAGATCCTTTCCAGTTATAAAATACTCTATTCCATCCCTGTATTTTTGTAATGCCGCACCTGCAGTCTACCTATTATTGCACATAGCAAAGCTGAAAATGACTATTCAAGGACAAAATAGGATGTGTAAATGTGAACACTTAAATCAGAAGTTTCTGGACAAAGAAGACAAATTCTAAAGGCTACTTTAAAATACAAAACCTAAATTATCCCTGTAGAAAAACCAAAGTCAATTTACTAACATCCCTGGCTTTCCCATCAAGGAACTGTAACCAAAGTTTGCTAGCAATTGGTCTAGGAACATTAAACATTTCACCTATTACTTTTCCTCCAAATTGCTTAAGGTAGGATCACTGGGTACAGTCTGTTAACTGGCTCAAGGGATCACCAATAAAAGATGGGAAAGATGGACGGGGAAGAAAGTGAAGACAAGAGGAGGCTGGGAGACAGCCACCTGAGAAGGGTCTAAGCCCAGAGGTTTCAATCACAATCAAGAGGTCAGAGAATGGGATAATAATCATGATGACTACAGAGGTCGAACTGATCCAGGAGGCCCCAGGCACCAGGGAGGGGAGTGAGCAGCTGAAGTAGAGTGGAGGAAAGGCTGCTGGAGTTTAGGAGGTCAAGGAACTGAGACGCCAACATGCTTGGGGTTCTTTGTGTGTACAGTGAAGATACTCAAGATAATGCCAGGACACGGCACACAGAGTGTGCAATGAACAAGGAAGTTGGTGGATGCAGACACAAGGAAGGGCTAACAAACAGTACCCCAAAGGGCATAAACCTAGGCTACAGCCAGCGCAAACTTAGCAAACATATCTCAAGTAGTACAGGATTCGGATAGCTTTAACTTTTTATTTTGAAACATTTTCAAACCTATGGGAAAATGGTAAGAATAGTCCAGTTGTTAATATTTTGTTACATATGCATTCTCCTGCTCGCACACTCTCTATCCATACACACACACATCATCATCATTTCTTCAGTCTCTTTTGTGCTAGAACAAGTCCTTAGCCCTTCTTTGTCTTTAATGACATTGAAGTCTTTTTAAGTGTACAGGCCAATTATTTAAATATCCTTCAGTTTGGATTTATTTCCTTGTGATTAGATGGAGGTTATATAGTTTGGTAGGAGTAAGTGATGGGTCTTTTTCAAGTGTGTTACAGCAGCAGGCACATGATGTTAATTTGTCTCATTATTGGTGATGTAAACTTAGATCACTTGGTTAAGGTGTTGTCCACCTAAAATTCTCTACTATAGAGGTATTTTCTTTCTCTTTATAACTAATAAACAATTTGCACAAACACGCTTTGGTACTGTGTATATATTCTGATCTCTAACACACCCACTGACGATTTTTGCCTAAATCAATTATATCTATGGTGGGTGCAAAAATGGCTATTTTCTAACTCATTCCTTCTACGCTTATTAGGATTTGAATTTTTAAATGCCCCATTTAAAGCCCTCTTATATTCAACAGGGTAATGGAACAATACAAAGATTACATGAAGCCATCTTATGGAACTTTTCATAAGAATTGTAATCCTTGGCTATACAATAATTCAGGAAAATATGAAGCTCTATCAATACAATACCAAAATAATAAACTAAATCAGGAAAATAGTTTACAGTAACTGTGACCTCTCTACCATATGACTTTCTTTTTCAAAAAATTATTTTCATGAAGATATCAATTTTTTAAAACTATTACATTCTTAAATATGTAAGAAATTTAGCTATGTGAAAGCATTACCATAATCTTAAATTACTACAATATTTTCTAGTAGGAAATATGTTTTATTCAACAATACAATAATGACCTTTAATTCTTATTCAGGAAAAAAAATTAAATGTCTTGATATAGTATTCTGTTTTATGTCTCCCTTGTTATTAATTACTAATCTGAGTTATATTGCCACATTCATTCACACAATGAAGGTCAAATATGATCAGTATTAAATTTTTATCTTTTGCAGCTGCTAAAAAGATAAAGCAATGTAAAGCCATAATCGTGTAAGAAAAGTGTTCTGATTACAGGGAATAACTGACAGTTGGGGCTGAGGTATTGCCCTTTCTTACACTGAGTTGAAATGTGTCTCTCTGTAGCAGGATTTTCTAACTAACAAGATCTAATTATAAAGCTGGCCTCTTGGTGAATTGTCTAGTCAAAGCTGGAAGCTGGTAAAAAACCTTTAAGTAGGGAGTACTACACATCCTTTCAGCAGTACTTTCTACTGTCTAAAGGCTCATGATCCTTTTTTTTTTGGTATCATTAATATACAATTACATGAGCAACACTGTGGTTACTAGATTCCCCCCATTATCAAGTCCCCACCCCACCCCATTACAGTCACTGTCCATCAGCGTAGTAAGGTGCTATAGAGTCACTACGTGTCTTCTCTGTGCTATACTGTAAAGGCTCATGATTCTAGAGTGGATTTCTAAATAGTCCATGTCAGAGTCTCACCATACTTGAAATTTCTAAGGCAGGGATGGATTCATCACACACCAAATAAAGAAAGAGATAAAGATGAATTTAATTGGTGTAAAGAATAAAAAAGCTATTTGGTTTTTTGTTTGCCTATTTTGTGCAGGCAATATATGTGTTTGAAGTACCAATCCTATATAAACCTCAAGGTCAACACATTATCATATCGAAAAGTAAATAATTAAGAACTGTTATTGAGAGGGATAATAATTTCAGATGAGGAAAATGGTGTCCTTTTACAAAGAAAAGTACTTATGCTTAAAATGATTCCCAATTGATGCTAACAAACCAGGGAGTAGATTAATGGGGGGTGAAATGAAGATTTGGCAGTTTTGACATACTGTTGATAATTAAAGCCATGGGAATAAAGTCACCCAAGGAAAACATTAGAGTAACAAAATAAGAGGGCCAAGAGGAACCCCAATATTTAAAAGTTGGGAGAAAGTGGAACCCTCATAAATAGTTCAGAGACATTAAGGGAAACCCAGGAGTGTGTGCTGCCACTGACGCCAAGGGCTGTATTTTAAGACGGGAGTGTGAGAAGTGCCAAGAACTGCCAAGAAGTCAGGCAAAACAAGTGCTGAAAATGCTCCAGGGGACTTCAAGGTTATTCAAAAACTTATCAGAACCATTCTCCATGGGATGGGATAAAGGAGAAGGTAGGAGACAGGGGTGCAAGCCCTGAATGGGAGGAGAGAGAGGAGCACGCCTGGAGGGAACAGAGTGCAAGGGAAGGCTTTTCTTCCAAAGGGAAGGCAAAGCAGTTACAAAGGGCAATGCTGGACAACTGAGAAATTCTAAATATGAACTATATGTTAATACTATTAACTCTATTACTGTTGATTTTTTTTCAGTGTGATATAATATTATAGTTATGTAAGAGAATATCCCTCTTTTTAGGACATTCATGCTGAAGTACTGTATATACAGGTTAATACAATGTCTAACAACTCACTTTCAAATGGAGAGAGGGAAGGAAGAGAGAGAATAGTAAAATATTAACAACTGGTGAATCTACGTAAACGGTATGTGGGTGTTCATTGTACTATTCTTTCATCTCTGTAGGTTTGCAATTTTTAGAAACAAGAACTGGGGGCAAAACAAAACAGAATGGCATGAGAAAAAATACATATGTGCAAACCAAAAAAATAATAAGGGAAAGAGAGGAAGGGGATTTGATCATGTTAAAATATTAATGGATTAACAGCTAGGGGAGTAGGCAGGAAAGGCAGAAGGGGGAAGTCGGTGAACCCCTCCTCCCGCAGCTATAGAGCAGATAGCCCTCCAGTGACAAGAACTTTAACATGCATCTTATCTGATGTCCCCTTTCACTAAAGGGGCAGAATGAGGGAGGGCCCAGCTCACAGGGATCTGTTACACCCCACAGTGCTAGTAAAGCCTGCTCGATGGCAATTATAAGGAGAATCTTCCAACAATAATAACAAGAATGGCAAGTCCCCTTTAAACTCTCAGAAAATTCTTTGGGAAACAACAAAGATAAAGGAAACAATGTCATTCATTGTTTTTCCATGAAGGTCCCACATTTAAAAATACAGCATTGTAAAGGACTTAAAGTTGGGAGCAGAGGGTGGTGGGAGGACAGTTGTGAATGACTTGATTGTTAGATTTTTAAACAACTAGATTAACTAGATGTTATTCCAAGAATTAAAGAAATATTTGCTTTGCTATTTAGTATTTTAAAAATGTTTAAAGTAGAAGTAGAGAACAAATATTTTTTAAAAGAACAATCTCCATTAGAGAAAATTCTCATTTCTCGTAGCTTAAAGCATCAAACTTCAAAGCCCAAAACACTAGATAGCCTTTGTAGGCATCTCAGCACTTAGAGAAAATGAATAAATGCATTTCTAAGTGGTCTCAAGAGAAAAAATACAAAACATGTATCATCGTGCTCTCAAAGTGCTCTATGGGAAAAAAAAGGTAATAGATTATGAATTCAAAACCCATCAATATAAAATTTTAAGTGTAAAGTGAAGTTCAGGAGAATGAAATTGTAATGTTTAATCTCTGTTTTTTGGATAAATTCTAATTTTACAAGTCAGGGCAGCATTTTAAAAGGAGCATGGACTTGGAATCTCTCAGGGCTGGTTCTAATTCAGGCTCAGCTACCAACTAGTGCATGACTTTGGGCATTTCTTTAATCTAAGTCTAAGTTTCCTCATCTAGAAAAGGAGACTAATCAAAGCTTCCTCCAAGATTTTGGCAAGAAATATCAATAATGAATGTAGTAGGCCCTCAAAAAATGATAGCTATTATTATTCTCTTCCCTGTTGTATATCACAAAAGAAGCAAAATAACAATAACAGTAATAATACAATATTGATGCTACTTCTGTACATGGGAGGTGGATAGCCCGCAAGAAGGGGATAGTTTCAATTTTATATGTAGGCTACTCTTTACCAAAAATGCCATGCTATTCCACAGACAGTACCGTGGTGGGTTGAACGACCAAGGGGGGTGAAAACCCCTTCACACTAGTCAGACCATGAGAAACAGGAAGCAAGCTCTAGCCTTGGTTCCATCACTTACTAGCTATGTGTTCTTAAACACATCGCTTTGCCTCTCAAAGCCTCAGTTTCCTTTTCTGCAAATTGAGAACAACCCTTCACAGGTGGTGAAGATCAAATATATGTAAAAAGACCTGTACAACTATAAAAGCACTATGCAAATAAAAAGTACTTTATGTAAGTAAATTTAATTAAAGATAGTTTCCAAGGGCAGCAACATTGGGAGGCACCACAAAAGGGTGTAAAGTGTTGACAGCAAAATACACTGTACTGAGAACTCCTTGGGTTCAAATCCCAACTCTGGCAATTGTTAGTTATACAACCTTGACAAGTATTTAGCTCACTGAGCATGAGTTTCTTCAGCTATACAAACAGAAATAATGACAATTTACTCAGGTTTATTGCAGAAAAATAAAATATGTAGAATATTTTGAACACTCTCTAGAATAGAGAGTAGTCAGGAAATAATAACCATTATTTTCTATCAAGAGCTTTCAAAACATGCATAGCCCTTGACACAGTCATTTCATGTCTAATCACCCAAATGTGGGAATCATCTAAAATAAGAAAAAAAGGAATTCTTCAAAGTGTTTTATATTAGGGAAAAAAAATCTGATATTAGAGAAATAATTATGGCCTACCCACTAAATGAAATACTTAGTAATAGCTAAAATATAACAACCTGAGAATTATTTAAATAACAATGTCATAGTGGCAAAAGAGAGACTACAAAAAATTAATTAGCAAGATCAAAACTTTACACTATACCAAAAAAAAAAAACTAGAAGGAAATTATCAGAATGTTAACAGTTGTAATCTCTAGGTAGCAGAATGATGAGTATTAATTATTTCCAACTGGTTTTCTATATTTTTCAATATTTCTGAATGAGGAAAATTTTTTTTAGGGTAAGTGTTAAGTAAACACCATTGTGTCAGTTTTCAGCTGATTTATTATTATGAAATCATAATAAGCATAGATTGACATATTCAACAAGAAATAATGGAAGAACAAAAAGAATTATAAGGGAATACTCTGAACAAGTATATGCTAAGAAGTCAAGTAACTTAGATGAAATGGACAAATTCCTAGGATGACACATACTGTTTAAATGACTCAAGAAGACACAAGAAGAAATCAAAAATCTAGGCCTATAGCAAGTAAAGAGTAGAATAAGTAATCAAAAAAACTACCCACGGAAGAAAGGCACATGCCCAGATAGCTTCAATGACAAATTCCAAACATTTAAAGAATTAATACCAGTTCTTCACAAATTCTTCTAAAAGATGGGAGAGGGAAGACTTTCCAACTCATTCTATGATGCTAGTATTTTTTTTTCATTCTAATTACAGCAACATTTTTTATTCATAAGAAGTTTTAGCTGGATAATCTCCAAATAATCTACATCTACCCATAACATTTGGAAACAGGCAAGAATTCTTAGTATGTAAAGTAAATCTGGCCATACACTAACTGACTTCTTCTCTTGGTAGTACCTTTTTTTTGGATTTTGAGGTTTTATTTCTTTTCCCTTTTTAACTTTTTATTTTATACATACAATTTTATATTGGTTTCAAGTATACAACACAGTGGTCCAACAATTACCCATACTACTAAATCCTCACCCCCAGTAGTGTGGTTACTATCTGTCACCATAGGAAGATGGTACAGAATCACTGGCTATATTCTCCATGCTGTACTACCATCCCTGTGACTAACTTATATTATAATTGAGAATTTTGTGCCACTTTGTCCCCCTCACCTTCTCCACCCACCTACCCCAATCCCTCCCCTATTGGTAACCACCAGTCTATGACACTAGTATTACCCTGATATCAAAACCAGATAGACATCACAGGAAAATAAATCTATCTTTTTGATATCCAATACCTCTTATGAATAAAGACACAAAAGTCCTAAACAATACTAGCAAACTGAATCCAGCAACATATAAAAAGGATTATATACCATGACTAAGTGGAATTTATCCCAGGAATGCCAAATTGGTTCAACAACTGAAATTCAATCAGCAAATACTCTATTATACAATAAAGGACAAAAACAAAAACTACATGATCATCTTAATATATGCAGATAAAACATTTGATAAAATTAAACACCAATTCTCAATAAAAAACAATCGATAAACTAGGAATAGGAATGCACTTCCTCAACTTGATAAAGATCATCTACGAAAAAACTATAGCTAATTTACTTAAAGGTGAAAGACTGAATGCTTTCCCCCTAAGATTGGGAACAAGACAAGGATTTCTACTCTTGCATTTCTATTCAACAGTATAGAGGTTCTAGTCAGGATAATTAGGCAAGAAAATGAAGTAAAAGATGTAGAAGAGAAAGGAAGAAGTAAAATTATCTCTCTTTGCAGATGACATGATTAGTAAATAGAAAATCCTAAGGAATCCACTAAAAACCTATTAGAGCTAATAAATGGGTTCAGTAAAGCCTTGGGACACAAGATAGATACACAAAAATCAATTTTTTTACAATGAATAATCCAAAAATGAAATTAAGAAAACAATTGCATTTATAATAGCATAAAAAAGAACAAAATACTTGGACTAAATTTAACAAAGAAAGTGTAAAACAAGACTCTGAACACTACAAAACATTGTTGGAAGAAATTAAGGAAGACCTAAATAAACGGAAAGACATCTGGGTTCATGAATCAGTTGATTTAACTGTTAAGATGGCAGTACTCCCCAAATTGATCTATAGATAATGCAATACCCATCAACATTCCAGCTGGCTTCTTCTGAGAAACTGACAAATTGATCCTAAAATTCATATAGCAATGCAAGGGACCCAGAAAGCCAAAACGATTTTGAAAAAGAGAAACAGAGTTGAAGGACTCACACTCCCAATTTCAAAACTTTCTACAAAAGCTACAATAATCAAGATGGTGTGGTACTGACATAAGGATAGACACATAGATCAATGGAATAGAATTGAAATTCCAGAATTAAACCCTCATGTCTACAGTCATTTGATTTTTGACAACAGTGCCAAGATCATTCAATGGGGAAAGAATACTCTTTTCAACAAATGGTGCTGGGACAACTGGACATCCATATGCAAAAAGTAAATTTGTACCGTACCTCATATCATATATGAAAATCAACTCAAAATAGATCAAAACCCTAAATGTAAGAGCTAAAACTATAGAACTCTTAGAAGAAGACATAAGCATAAATAATCTTGGATTTGGCAATCAATTCTTAGATATACCAAAAGCACAAGCAACCAAAGAAAAAATAAATTGGGTATCATCAAAATTAAAGGCCTTTGTGTATCAAAGGCCATCATTAAGAAAGCAAGAAGATCCATGGATATACAATGGGGAAATGACTGCCTCTTCAACAACTGGTGTTGGCAAAACTTGGACAGCTACATGTAAGAGAATGAAACTGGATCATTGTCTAACCCAATACACAAAAGTTAATTCAAAATGGATCAAAGACCTGAATGTAAGTCATGAAACCATAAAACTCTTAGAAAAAAACATAGGCAAAAATCTCTTGGATATAAACATGAGCAACTTCTTCATAAACATATCTCCCCAGGCAAGGGAAACAAAAGCAAAAATGAACAAGTGGGACTATATCAAGCTGAAAAGCTTCTGTACAGCAAAGGACACCATCAATAGAACAAAAAGGCATCCCACAGTATGGGAGAATATATTCATAAATGACATAGCCGATAAGGATTGACATCCAAAATGTATAAAGAGCTCACACACCTCAACAAACAAAAAGCAAATAATCCAATTAAAAAATGGGCAGAGGATCTGAACAGACACTTCTCCAAAGAAGAAATTCAGATGGCCAACAGGCACATGAAAAGATGCTCCACATCACTAATTATCAGAGAAATGCAAATTAAAACCACAATGAGATATTACCTCACACCAGTAAGGATGGCCACCATCCAAAACACAAACAACAACAAATGCTGGTGAGGATGTGGAGAAAGGGGAACCCTCCTACACTGCTGGTGGGAATGCAAATTAGTTCAACCATTGTGGAGGTTCCTCAAAACACTCAAAATAGAAATACCATTTGACCCAGGAATTCCACTCCTAGGAATTTACCCTAAAAATGCAGCAGCCCAGTTTGAAAGAGATATATGCACCCCTATGTTTATTGCCGCACTATTTACAATAGCCAAGAAATGGAAGCAACCTAAGTGTCCATCCGTAGATGAATGGATAAAGAAGATGTGGTACATATACACAATGGAATATTATTCAGCCATAAGAAGAAAACAAATCCTACCATTTGCAACAACATGGATGGAGCTAGGGGGTATTATGCTCAGTGAAATAAGCCAAGCCGAAAAAGACAAGTATCAAATGATTTCACTCATATGTGGAGTATAAGAACAAAAGAAAAAAACTGAAGGAACAAAACAGCAGCAGACTCACAGAACCCAAGAATGGACTAATAGTTACCAAAGGGAAAGGGACTGGGGAGGATGGGTGGGAAGGGAGGGACAAGGGAAAAAGGGGCATTATGATTAGCAGAGGTAATGTTGGGGGAGCACGGGGGGGGCTGTACAACTCAGAGAAGACAAGTAATGATTCTATGGCATCTCACTACGCTGATGGACAGTGACTGTAATGGGGTATGTGGGGGGGACTTGATGATGTGGGGAGTCTAGTAACATTAATGTTGCACATGTAATTGTAGATTAATGATACCAAAAAAAAAAAAGAGAAAGAGGCAGTCACCTCAGGAGACAAATTTAAGAGGGTGTCAAAAAGCTCAGTCATCAAGATAAATATTTTAATGCAATAATTTTTAAAAATCAAAATAATGGAAAAATCTGTATGAACAAAGTACCAACTTTTTATATACAACCAAGATCGAACCCTGATTTCAAGACTCAGCGTCACTCACCTCATTGCAGTATTCATGCACACGTGGGTATCCATGAGTGTGAACACACACGTTTGCTTGCTTCTGTGTGCTCATGTGGTGTGAGCATTGTATATACATGAGTACAAGCGCGTGTGCATATATAGACATCTGTAGGTGTGTGTACATGTGCAAACCTGTGTGTGTGTGTGCATGCCTGCATGCCCAGAGAAACGTCCAGAAAGATGCCCTTCGAGTGGTAACTGTACTTCCTTCCAGGAAGTGAGAATTCAGGTGTTTTACCTCCCTTTGTACTTGCCTCGATTTTCTCCCCCTGGTACATGTCTCGCTATCAGAATAAAAAGAAAGCCATTTATACTACGGAGAGACGGTCGTAGGGCAGAGCGCCCCCTTCAGGGAAACTAGGGAACCGCAGAGATCCCTAAACTTACTGACCATTAATAATCGCTGATGTTCGCTGAGCTTTCCGCCCTGGGCTGGGGAATGGTGCTGAATGTTTTCAATGTGTCATTTCACTGTTCTTCGTTTATGGCTGTTTCCACGGCAGGTGCACCGTGTTGAGGAAATATTTGCTGAATGAATGAATGAAGAAATGAATGAGCCATCAACCTGGAAGCCAGGACTGCTGTGATCAGCCTTTGGCCTTTCCCTCTGCCTGGAATGCCCTACCTGATGGCTGGCCCCTTCTTGTCATTTAGACTCCAGTTGATGTTGCCTCCTCCAGGAAGCCCTCTCTCCTGCCCTGTTGACATCAACCCATCAACATAATTTTATTCTCCAAACAGCCCATTTCTTCTTTTTATCACTCACCTCCCTGCTGAGAGCAGACCTCACCTCCCTTACCACTGTATCCCCACCCCTCACACTCAGCACCTCGCACATAGTAGGTAATAAATATTTGCTGTAAATCGATATTGTAATACATGTTTGCAGTATTTGCTGAATAAATGAATTACAAATGAGGAAATTGAAGCTCAGAGGCTCAAAGTCACCTGCTTTTCGGTGTTGGGATCAGGTTTTAAACCCCTGTCCCTGATGCCAGAGCCTGTGACATCACCCAGGACACTGCCCTCCCCCACAGATGGCACCAGGCCCTGATGCCCCAACATGTCATGTGGGTCCCTGAAGCTGCTTCCAAGTGGACCAGCTGCCAGGAGAGCCTGGGTCTCACAGATGACACATGGGGTGTGGTTTATGCTGTAGGTTGGATTTTCCCCCCAAAAGACATGTCCAAGTCCTAACCCCTGGAACATGTGAACGTGATCTAATTTGAGAATAGGGTCCTGCCCACGTCATTAAGCAACTCAAGATAGGAGCACCCTGGATTGCTCAGGTGGGCTCCAAATCCACTGATAAGTGTTCTTATAAGAGACAGAAGAGAAAGACAGAAAGGACAGAAAAGAAAAAGGCTGTTTGAAGGCAGAGGTAGAGACTGGCTGATTCAGTGCAAAGCTAAGGACCCCTGCGGTGCCCAGGAGCTGGAAAAGGCCAGGAAGGATTCTCACCTCGAGCCTTTGCAGGGCGCAGGCAGTGCAAACACCTTGATTTCACATTCTGGCCTCCAGAATCCTGAAGAGTAAATTCCTGTTGTTTAAGCCCCTGATTTGTGGTTATTTGTCACAGAAGCCTCAGGAAGCAAATACAGACTATTCTTCCAATTTAGCATAAACGTTGTCAAATGTAAGACTGATTGAAAGCATTGTCCAGTGAGAACCCACTCATACACCCACCACCTAGAGTCTGCGTGGACATTTGACTCTCTTGGTCATTATCTGTCCTATCCATTTATGAATTAAATTTTATTAAAATTTTTATTAAGAATTAAAATTCTCAAGAATTTAAAAAAATTTATTGATTTTTTAAAAAAATTATCTTTAAAATTATTAAGAATTTCTTTTTAAAAGTGGTTTTAGGTTCACTGCAAAATTAAGTGGAAGGTACAGAGATCTCCCATATGCTCCCGGCCCCCACACGTGCACAGCCTCCCCATTATCCACATCCCGCCCAGATGCCCCACTTGCCCCATCAATGAAACTGAATGGTCATCATCGCTGAGTCCATAGGTAACACTGGGGGTCACTCTTGGTGGTATGAGTTCTATGGGTTTGGACAAATTGTGTAGTGGCCTGTACCCACCATGACAGTGTTGCACACAGTAGTTTCACTGCCCTAAAATTCCTCTGTGCCCTGCCTAGTCAGCCTTCCTTGGCCACACCGACCACTGAGCTTTTTACTGTCCCCCCGTGGTTTTGCCTTTACAGAAGGTCCTCCAGTTGGAATCCTACAATATGTAGCCTTTTCAATCTGGCTTCTTTCACTTAGTGATGTGCATTTAAGGCTCCCCCTGTGCTTTTTGTGGCCTGAGAGCTTGTTTCTTTTCAGTGCTGAATAATATTCCACTGTCTGGGTATACCGCAGTTTTTTTTTTCATTCACTTACCTCATCTTTTTATGCATTTCAAGGTGATTCTCGGTCTCTTCCTCATTTATTTTAACATAGCAGCCGAAGGGGTCTTAAAATCAGATCATGCCCCTTCCCTGCTCCACACTTTCGCACACTCAAGTAAAACCCCAATGCTTCACTGTGCCCCTGCACCTCCTAACCCCTCTCACGTGTCCCCTACCACCCTCCTGACCTATGTGGGCCCACATTGTCACCACTGCCCACAGGTCCCTGCTGAGGACTTGAAAACTATTAGTCCAAATTAGATGTGCTCCAGATGAAAACATGACAGATCTCAAAGACTTAGTTGGGAGAAGAGGATGTAACATATCCCACTAATCATTTTTTTATACTAATTACCTGTTGAAAGGGTAATATTTTGGCCACAGTGCATGAAATAAAATACATGATTACAATGAATCGCATCCATTTCCTTTCTACGTTTTAAAATGTGGCTACTGGAAAATTTAGTCACATCTGGGCCCGCATTTCCGGCTTGATCAGATCCCTGTGGGCCTGCGCTGGCTGAGGATGTTAACTCCAGGAGGCCAGGGGTCTTACAAGCTCAATAAATGTTTATTGAATGAATGAATGAATGAATGAAACCAAGCCTGAATGGCAACCAAAGAGGCAGCTTTAAGTCAAAGATTTATTCGCTCCTGGCATATGAAGATCTCAGCTTCTTCTATCCAGGAAGCCATCCGGGGGCCTGATGCCTCTTGAGTGGGGGAAGGTAGGCACAGATGGACTCATCACCGTGCAGTCTGCACTGAGGGACAGTCTGGTTGGCCTCCTCCAGCCCCCAGAGACAAGGGCAAGTCTCAGTGACTGGGATTTCTGGGGATACAGAAGAGGGAGGCATGCAGGGAGAGATAACAGAGCTAGGTGTAGCCCCCCCACCCAGCTGGGGTCCCTTCCCAGGGGCTGGGTTAGCGGGAAGGGGCTGGGCTGCCTGGCAGGCGGGTTGGAGCCGGGGTGTCTGCTATCGACCGACTAGGCCACTGCAGGGAAGCTTTTAGACCCACCAGCGCATCCCCGAGGAGGATGGAGGTCTAGGCTTCCCCCTCCCCTAAAGGGGGAAGCCAAGGGCTTCCTTTGTCCCCCACATCCCGGCCACCAGCAAAGCCTGCAGGCTTTACCTGGAGCTGAGCCTGGAATTCCACGGCTCATGCTCCACAGTCAGATGCTGGGGTTGGACTCACCCTGGGATTTGGCTGAAGGATCATTTACACTTGCTTTGGGCCCTGGACCCCCACCCCATCAAAGTATGGAACATTTGCACCCAGAGGCTCTCAGGAGCACCCCCACCCTCTCATCCCCCACAGCACCACTGTTCTGGCTTCTGTCACCAGGGCTAGTCAGCCTTTTAGAGGGTTTCATACAAATGGAATTACAGAGGGTGGCTTCTTTTGTCTGTCTTCTCCTGCTCAGCAAAGAGCATTCTGAGATTTATCCAGTTTCCATATAAGCTGATGTTCCTTTTATTGGTAAGGAGTATGCCGTGGTGTGAGTGGACCTCAATTTATGTCTCCATTTTCCTGTTGGTAGACATCTGGGCTGTTTCCAGGTTTTTTTGGCAATAACAAATAGAACTGCCATGAACATTTGCCAACAGATCTTTGCGTGGGCATGTTTTCATTTCTCCTGGGTCAATAACCTATAGACAGAATTGCTGGGATGTAAGGTAAACATATAACTTCATGAAACAGAAAACACCTGGTAAACTTTTATGCACACCAGCCATGCATGAGAGTTCCAGTTTCTCCATGTCTCGTCAACACTTGGTATTGTCAGTCTCTAAGTTTGGCCATTGTTGATGGCTTGTAGCCTGGACTATTGCAGTCACCTCCACCTTGAACCCCTACTTCTTCCCTGGCTCCTCCATGGTTGTTTCCCACCTCAGAAATAAGATAAATCGCTTGTCTTTAATATTTCCCTTTTCCTTATAGAAATTTTTCACGCACATGCAAAATTAGACAGAAGAGTATGACAAGCCCTTATGACCACATCGCCTGACTTGTATGATAATCCCCATTTTGCCCATCTTGTTTATCTCTCACCTGCCAACTTTTTCTTTAATGAGTTATTTTAAAGCAAATCCCAGGTACCATATTACTTCCATAAATATCAAGGAATCATCTCAAAATGTAAATCAAATGACATCGTGCCGGCCTTGAAATTGTCTGCTGATTTCACATGGCTCTTGGAAAAAATTTCAGATTTCTTCCTACAGCTCTCAGGATGACCGCTGGCCTCTCTGCCCTCATATTCAACTCCCCTTCCTCAATCTGCTCCAGTCACATGGTCCTTGTCCTGACCACTCTCAAGCTTGTTCCTTCCTCAAGACCTTTGCACCTGCTATTCCTTCTGCCTGGAATGCTCTTCCCCCAGATACCTGCATGGTTCCTGCAGAGGGCAGCGTCTAAGATGGTCTCCAATGGTCCCTGCTTCTTGGTCTTCATGCCCTTGTGTAATTTGTTCCTCTTGAGTGTGGACGGGACTGCTCACTTCTAACCAATAGAACGTGGCAAAAATGATGGAATGTCACTTCCAAGATTAGCTTAGAAGACTGTGGCTTCTGTCCTGGGGACTGTCCCTCTTGCTAGCACTCGCTTGTCCTCTTGCTTGCTTGACTGTGATGAAGCCAGTGGCCGTGATGTGAGCTGTCCTATGGGAGGTCTACCTGGCAAGGAAAGGAGAGTGGCTTTCAGCCAACATGCCCACGTGTGAGCTTGTAAGCGCGGTGTCCCCAGTAGAGCCTTGAGATAGCTACAGCCCCCGAGGATGACCTGAGATACCCTGAGCTAGATGACCAACTAAGCTACCCCCAGTTTCCTGCCCCTCACACAGCTAAGATCATCCATGTTGCTGTTTCAAGCCACTGGACTCTAGGGTAACTTGTTATGCAGCAGTAGATAACTAACACCTCCTTTGGCTCTTTACTCAAAGGTCACTTTCTCCGTGAGGCCTTCCCTGCCCACCAGACTAAAATTGCAACCATGCTGCAAGCGCACCTTCCGCTCTTCTTCCTTGCCTTATTTTCCTTGTGAAAATGATTGCCTTCTATTTTATGTAACCAGTTCGTTCCCTGTCTTTCCCTGCTGGGACAATGGCTCTGGGAGGACAGGAGCCTCTGTCTGTTTAGCTCACTCCTGCATCCCCATCTTAGAACACTGCTGGGCACACAGTGGGCCTCACCGGATTTAAAGGTATGTCTTCTATTGACCTAGCAATCCCGTTTCTGGGTACATACCTCCCCAAATTGAAAGCAGGGTCTCAGGTATTTGTCCACCCATGTTCAAGCAGCATTATTCACAATTGCTAAAACATGGAAGCAGCCCAAGGGTCCATCTACAGACAAATGGATTACCAAAACGTGGTGTATCTGACAGTGGAATATTACTCAGCCTTAAAAAGGAAAGGAATTCTGACATGTGTTACCGCATGGATAACCCTGGGAGACATTATGCTCAGTGTAATAAACTAGCCACAGAAAGACAAGCAATATGTGGTTCCATATATATGAGGTGCTTAGATTAGTCAAAATCACAAAACAAAAGTAGAACAGTGGAGGTCAGGGTCTGGGGGAGGGGGGAGAATGGGGAGTTAGTGTTTAAGGGGGACCGAGGTTCAGATGTACAAGATGAAGAGAATTATGGAGAGATGGATGGTGGGGGTGGTCACACAACGTGTGACTGTATTTAACACCACTGAACCAGATACTTAAAAATGGTTAAAATGGCAAATGCTGTATGTGTATTTTAATACAGCGAAAAAGAGGAGGAAAGGATACGCCTGCTGTGTAATCCTGTCCCCCAGGCGGAGGAGCTTGGTGACCAGCCTCAGGTTTTGCGGTCAGATGTTGTGGGCTGGGGTCCTGGGTGTCCCCGACTCTACTGAGTCAAGCTGTATGCATACCATTCCTGCTCCCTGCCCCACATCAGATCCGCATGCCTTTCGGACCTTCCCAGCTTCTTGGGAATTTGGGGAAATCTCTTTCCTGCCCAAATGTGGAACCAGAAAGCGTTCACCCATGTACACTGAATGTGGGCTTGGAGAGCTCCCCTGTCCCTTACAACTGCCTCTGGCCAGCCTGGATGCACAGGGGTCTGAGAATCCATGTCAGGGGTGGCTATCAGCTCTGGGGACTGTCCTGAATGAATCACACTTTGGAGGGACCCCTGACAGCCATGCCCCGATCCGGTGCATAGATGTAGGAGCCACTGCAAGGTCCAGCAGGGCCCACCCAGCGCTCCCGCCTTTATCTGCTGGCAAAGGGAGAAGCCCAGCCCACATTCCCATAAGACACTGAGATGCGCAGTCTGGCTGTGAGCTGGGTGTCCTGAGGGGCCTTCACTGAGCCTTCCTCTATTGCCCACTTTGGGGGCATCACTTGCCTCCCCGTTCCTGGTCCCAGCCTTAGCCATGCACTGGGATCACTTGGGGAGCTTTAACAATGATGACCCCTGACCCCACCCTCCCAACCCCCAGAGTCTCAGGTAATTGGATGGAGCTGGCTTTGGGGAGATTCTAGTTTCCCCAGGTCATTCTGATGCGCATGAGGCTCAAGAACCACTCATGGCAGTGTATCTCAAGAGGGGAGGACGCTGCAACCCTGCCCCCAGGGGACATTTGGCACTATCTGGAGACACTTTTGGGTGTCATAATTTGGGGTGTGGGGTCTACCGCCACCTAGCAGACAGAGGCCAGGGATGTCGCTAAACATCCTCCAGTACACAGGACGGGACCCTGCAACAAAAAATGACGCAGCCCCAAATGTCAGTATCGCCCAAGCCAAGAAACCCTGCTGTCGGCGTATGCGAGCCAAGTATTCCTCCGTGAAGGCATGTACCACCATGTCTGGGGTAGTTGCTACTTTATACCCATTTTGCAGAAGGGAAAACTGAGGCTCAGAGCCAGGGAAGCGACTTGGCCACGTTCAGACAGCAGAGCTGGGTGCCGACACCGCTCCTTACAAGACAGTCAGAAGTACCCTTAATGGACTGGGGAGGAAATCCAGGGTTAGGCATGTAGAGTGAGCAGCCAGTCTGGCTCTCTGGCTGTTTGTCTTCAGGCAAGCACTTCCCCTCCCTATTCCTCAGTGTCTGCACTCAAAAATGGGGATATGACAGTCATGACACCTGCATGGGTGGCCACAAGGAGCTGGGAAGGTGCTGGCTGCTTAGGAAGCAGGGCTGGCCGGAGGGCCACTCAGAGCAGGCGGGGCAGACTCAGAGCATGCCAGGCCAAGGGAACAGCAAATACGTCGGTTCTGGAATGGAAGGAAGGCAGGAAAACCTGGTTTGCTCTTGGTCTCTGAGCATCTTCCTGAGCCCCGGTTGGAAAAGGGCCAACTCCAGGCCAAGAGATGACACCCACCCACTGAACTGGATCACACTGGCTCACGAGAGCCCAAGTCTGCACATCTCTCCTGGGTATCTCACATTCTCATCTTGGTATCGGCCAAGGTGGGAGAATTTACACCGTGGAAATTGGCTGGCATGACACACCCCGTCTGGCTCACCGGCACACCACTGCTTACACCCTAAGAGCGGCCCCTCCCTGCTCACATCTTCCTGCCCATCTTTCAAGACAGACAAAACCCTTTGCCCTAAAACAGGGCAAGGTAGGAGGAGGCCAGTCTGATGGAAGAAGACAGATGACAAATATCATGTCAGGGAGTGATATAAGAAGGATCGTGAAAAAACTAGAGTGGGGTTGGGAGAAGGTGAAGGGCGGGGGCCTCTATGTTAGATTAAGGAGCAGCGAAAGCCCCTCTCTGCCCTTTGTGCAGCTCCCCCCATCCTCCTGCCTCCTGCCCCTCCCCCATCAGCCACTTGAGGACCTCACAGGTTTCTGCAGCCCTGAATCTTTTCTCTCATCCCTTCCCTCCGTTCCTACCTCTCCAAGTATTTCCTAAGGCCCTTGTCCAGCTGCCCTGGGTCCGTTGTGCTTCCTGGAATTTTCATCATGCAGAAATTTCTCATTTCCGAGCTCGTTTCTGCCCATGGAACTCATCTTTCACCTCAGACTGGCTTTGCTGCATGCTCTGGGAAGCCTCTTTGCTCCTGTTCCAACAGATGAGCATGGGCCGCCACTCGGAGGTCACCCTGCCGTTTGGCGAGCTCCATGGTGACCACCTCACACCATCCACAGCCATCCCAATAATCAGAGCCATGGAGGGGACTCCTGTGGTTGGTGGCAGGGCGCTCCCCAGTCACTGGGCAGACCCAAGGCTTGTCTGCCTTGTCATGAGGGTAGGTGGGGAGAGGCACCAAGTACGCACCCTGTGGTTCAGACTTCCTGGCTCTGTCCTGCCTCAGTTTACCCATCTGCTCACCTCAGCCTCTCCTGGAGGAGGCTCTGGGGAAGAATTTCCAGACACACCAGGATGAGGCAAGGCCATCTCTCTCTTGCTCTTCCTCATGCCGCCGTGGGCCTGAGAAATCAGGAAATCCTAGATCTTTCTCAGACCAACACTCCAGCCAAGCTGGGCCTCCCAATGATGGCGATTCTCGCTGAGCTTAGACCAGGACCACTCCCATCCCCCAGAAGCTGGGAACACCCCAAAATCTTAGACAACCCATGGAGGTGCCTCCCCTGATGTGTGGCCCCCTGTCCACCAAATCCCGCAGCTGAAGCCAGAAGCCACATCTTCTGTTTATAGATGGGGGAGGGGAGGGGGCTGGCCAGTTTTAAAAGCTCATTAAGGCCTGAGTTTTTTTAATAGATGAGTTTTCCTGCGTCCTGCTTTCCCTCCACCCCTTCTGCCCCTCCCTGCTTTCCGAATGCCGTATTTATTTGAGTTAGAAAAATAATGAGGTCCTTGAGGTCATACACAGCACACTGGCTCTCTAATCAAAGTATTGCTGTGGAATTAAAAATATATAGAAATCTCTGTGTGCCGGCTGTGGACACAGGGCACGTTTGCCCAGCGCCACCCAGCCCCACCAGACTGGCTTCCGGGGAGGGATATAATTAGCTGTTTTCTAGCAAAGTCTCCCGGGTGGACAATGGGATTGAAATGCCCAGTTCCTCCCCAGAGGGGGCTGCAGGATGGGGTGCGGCCCACTCAGAAGGCATTCTGGGTTGAAGGGAAGAATTGAGAGCTGGATCCAGCCAGGCCACCAGGCGGAGGTTGGGACACACACAGACACAATCAAATATGCAAAACAAATCAATGAAGAGGGATGACAAAAGACCTCTGCTGTCCTCGTGACTACAGGCCTGGGGCTGGTCCTCCCGCTGGGTCTCGGGGCTGTAGGCTGCTGGAGATGGGGCCTCTGGGTGACAGAAGGGTGGCTCTCTCTCTAAATCTGCCCCGTCCCAAAGCAGAGGGATGGGAGGTGTCTTCAGGCTTGTGAGGAGCTGAGGGGCCAGAGTCCCACCCATGGCTGCCCTCTCGCCTGGGCCAGAGCAGCAGAGTGGGTGATGTTTACAGAGTCTTAGGGTGGCTTTGGGGTGGGGGATGGACTAAGGGGGGGGAAACCACGGGTGTTTGTAGAGCCTGTGTGTGTGCTCACGCACGCGTGAATGTGAGCATGTGGCCCTGGGAGAAGCCGTGTGAACGTGTGTGGGAGTGTGACTGTGTATTTGAGGCTGTGTGGGCTGTTGCATGACTGATCCGGTACCTCCCGTGTCCGACCTTGTCCTGGGCACTGGGGTGAAGGAGATACAAATTCTTGCCTGCGTGGGGCTGGCGTACTGGGGACAGACACTAATCTAGTGCTCGTACACGTGTGTGTGTGCGTGTGTGTGTGTGTGAGACCGTGATCACTGTGGGGGTGTGGGAGTGGGAGTGTGTGGATATGAGGGGGTGTGAGGGGGTGTCACTGTGGGAACTGGTGTGAGTGCACTTTGGAGGTGCATGGCCTGGGAGTTCAGGGCGCACGTGGACCTGGGCTGCAATGCACCCATTGTGCGCTGGGTCCCCACATCCACCCCCACCCCCTGTTCTCCTCAGGGGCGGTTCTTCCTACCCCACCTTATTCCCTTGTCTTTTTTCTGGTCTTTGACTTCACAGTCAAAGATTCTGGGACCTACAGGCCTCATTCCCTTCCCCCGAGAAGGGTCAGGAGGATGAGAAGGGCAGGAAGGCCGGTCCCTCGCGGGGTCCCCTGCATCCCTGGAGGGGTCCGCAGTCTCCCAGTTGCGTTGGGGAGGCCGGGAAGTTTAGAGAGGTGGGAGGCTGACGTGAGCCAGGCTGCAGGGCAGCTTCCACGCAGACGCTTCCTACGTCTGCTGACATAGGGGTACCACAGATGAAGTGGGAGGGACTGCAAACTGGAGGGCACCTTAGAGCCACTTAGGGAAGCTATAACAGGTCTCTGAGGTCCTAACATCCCTACCGCCACCTCCCCCCGCCCCAGCTGCGCCCCCAGCTGGAGGTAGCTGGAAGTTCAGGGTCACAGACCAAGCTAGAGCAGGGGTCTCTGCCTGTGCACTGGGGGTGGGGGCTTTGAGCAGCGCCCACCAGATGCCAGTAGCACCCCGTACAGAATTGTGACAACCAAATATGTCTGAAGACATTGCGAAATTGCTCCTGAGGTTGGAGGATGCAGAATCGCCCTGGGCTGGGAACCTCTGGGTGGGGATTCCATGGGTGCCAGAATGCAGATCCTGTGCTCTCTCCCAGGGCCACCCCGCAGAACTCCGGTCCATAGGGGGCTTTTGGCCACACTCTGCCCCAAAGCTCCTGGAGGAGGAGCGTAAGTGGGGTACTTATGGGAAATAAGACCAGGACTGCAAGAAACAGGGGCGGGGACTCCTGTCAGATGCCCCAGGCTCCGGCTAGCGCTGAAGGAAATGATTTTCACCTGCCCTCTCAGCAGCGCAGCCCCAAGGCTGCAGATTAAGAACGAATTAAGAGCGGGAAGAAGGATTTGCCAGGCGGAGGTGGTGAGAGCTGAGGCCCTGGGCCCCAAGGTGCATGGGGGTGACTAGCAGAGGTGGGGAGCTCAATGGGCCCAGGGCTGGTGAGGGGGAGGCTCCCTAAGACTACAGTCCAGAACGGTAAAAACAGTCCCAGGACTACAGCTGGCTGCGACTTAAATGTGTACAGCTCTAAGAACACTGCCTGGCATGCTGACGATGACAAGTAAGGTGTTTGCTAAATAAAAATAAGATGTACATGGGGCTGTGTTGTGTATGGTGATGGTCCATCACTGCGGGAGACAATGCTGGTGCCCCCCACCCGGATCAGATCCCCTTCTCTGGGCCTGTGCACCCATCTTCTGCCTGTTTCAGGTGCTGGCTGCCAGTGGCTGACACCTGCCCCTTCTCTGTGGGCTTCACAGGGGCACCGCTCCCTTCCCCAAGGGCAGCACAGCCAGTCCCCGACCTCAAGTGGGAACAACTGTACGATGCCACTCAGACTCCAGGGCTCCTGTGGGATTAGGCTGGGGCTGTGCCCAGCTGAACCCCAAGTCCTGGCTCAGCCATCCTGCTCCTCTCTGCTCCATCCTGCTTCCCCACCCACCTCCTGAGAGTCCTCCCACGAAAGCCATGGACGTTGGAGTCCCTGCCTCAGGTTCTGCTTCCAGGTTGGTGCTATAGACTGAATGTCTGTGGCCCCCCCCCCAAATTCATATTTTGAGGCCCTAACCCCTAACGTGATGATATCAGGAGGTGGGGGTGCTTGGGAGGTGATGAAGCTACGCTGCAGTCACGGTGGGATTAGTGGTCTTAGTCAATGGAGGGATAGCAGCCCTCTCACGCCCCTTCCATCCCCCCTGCGTACAAGCCAGGAAGAACCCTCACCAGACACTGAATCCACCAGCACCTTGATCCTGCACTTCCAGCCGCTGGGAGTGGGATAAACAGTCCGGTGTTCAAACCACCCAATCTACGGTATTTTGTTTTAACAGCCCCCCAAACTGAACCCCACCCCCTGTGAGCTCCAAGCCAACTCCCCTGTGCCCCCACAATTCCAACACCTACTTCGAATCATACACACTCTTGTTCCCCTGACCCTCACCTCTCTGAATTCCCCCTTGTCTTCTACAGCCAAGATGATCCTTTTTGATTTCTAATTATTTATCCCATCGGTGACATATCCACATGTTCAAAAATTGTACATATACAAAAAGATGTTCTTTGAAAGAGCTCCCTTCTTACCCCAGACCCCCACTGGCCCAGTTTTCAAACCCCCAATAGATATTTACTATTATCAGAGTCAGATATATCTTTCCATCTTGTCTTTAAGCAGACACAGGCAAATATGAATAGATTTTCCTATTTTTCTGCTCCTTTTTTCCCCTGAAGGGTGGCTAACTTTACATTTTATGTTACACAGATAAATCTTTTAAAGGAACACATAGGATCCTGGGTCTCCTCTGATCAAAATTCTCCTAAGTCTTGATCTGGACATCTTGGGAAGGACAGTTCTTCCTGATATGTGATTGGTCGTCTTAAAAAAAAAAAAACCCTGTCCCCTTTTCCAAATGCTGTACATACTCCCCAGGCATTGCGATAACATCAAACTCTTGCACATTTCCGAATCCCAACGCAGGGGCGGTATAGCCCCTCCCAGCCCCTCTCTGGCCGTCCCTCCCCTGTGCCCCTCCACCCTGGCCATGCTAGCCTCACGGTCGTCCTTTGGACACCCCAGGCAAGCTCATACATCAGGCCTTTGCACAAGACATTCCCTCTCCCTGGAACGTCGTTCTCAGACACCCCATGGCTAACTTCTAAATAATCTTTCCTCCACTGTCACCACTTGAGAGGGGGCTTCACTGGCCACATATTTAAATAAAGTCCCTGACCCATCATTATCCATTGCTATTGAGATGGCCTCAAAACATAGGGGCTTGAAACAACAAACATTTATTATCTCACAATTTCTGAGGACCACAACTCTGAGAGTGTCTTAGCTGAGTGGTTCTGGCTCAGGGTTTCTCATGAGGTTGGTGGGGCTACAGTCATCTGAAGGCTGAGCTGGGGTTGGAAGAGCCTCTTGCAAGATGGTCCTCACATGGCTGTTGGTGGGAGGCCTCAGTTCCTCACCACAGGGCCTCTCCAAAGGGCTGCTTGAGTGTCTTCACAACGTGGTGGCTGGTTTTCCCCAGAGAGTCATCTAAGAGAGATGGGCTCTGCCATATTCTGTCACCCAGGTCACACTCTATTCATTAGAAGACGGTCACTCAGTCCAGCCAACACTCAAGAGGAGAGCAGATGGGGCTCCACTGCTTGGAAGGAAGAGAGTCAAAGAATGTGTGGACATCATATTTTATTTACTGAATAATTTTTTTTATTGAGATGTAATTGAATTTGACGGTGTGTTTGTGGTAGGTGTATGACATGATTTTCTCCCTCCCTCTCTCTTGACCTTGGACATATATATGTGTGGGTAAAACTGCAGTATTTCCAGAATCTCTGGCCTCGTGCATCTCCATGTCAATAGGTGTTGCAAACGGTGGAGAGAAGTAGTCTATCTCCATGTCAATAGGTGGTTACAGGGTGGGGGGAGCGAGGGCATATCTGGACCAGAGAGGTTTAGTCAGGTCCCTTTTTGCAACTGGGTCATTATAGACAGGGGCAAAGCAGAAGCAGATGATTGCTTGTAAGCAATAAACAGGTTTCTCCCACTTTATTTCTCCCTTTGACTGATTTCAGCTTCCAAGGTTATTTGCCCCAGGCTGGGAACATATCTTCCCCTGGAGTTACAATATATTTCAAAATGATTACCCCAATAAGTCTAGTTAACATACATCACCTCCCATCGTTACAAGTATTTTTTCTTGTGATGAGAACTTTTAAGATTTACTTTCTCAGCAACTTTCAAACATGCAATACAATATTTCCAACCAGAGTCACTGGGTTGTGTAGTCCATTCCCAGAACTTGTTTATTTTAAAACTGGAAGCTGGTACCTTTTGCCCACCCTCACCCATGGGTAAAATGATGTGGGTGGAAATATTTTACCACCACCACACCCTACTGCATTTTTCTTCTCTTCTGCTATAGTCACCTGAAATTACATATATCACTCAGTTCCTTATTTGTAGTCTAGAATGTAAGGCTCCCCAAGGGCAAAAACCGTCCTTTTGTCTCCCAGCAGAGAACAGCTGCTTCATAACTAGGTTTTACTTTGGGTTTCTCAGAAGAAGCAGAGCTTGAGATAAGGCCTCAAAGGCAGGTTGTTTACCTAGGAGGTGACCTCAGGAAGTACGAGCAGGGGAGCAGAGAAGGGAGACAGACTGGGAAGGTGGCTGGTGGTGGGTGTGTCATCCAGCTAGTTTTCACTGTGGCAACTGAAGCTCCTTCATTCTGGGGACCTCTAAGGCAGCGTAGGACACCAAGAGGTGAGCGAGGTGGTCCATTTGTCCACCACATCCCATCATTTCCTGGTGCTTCCAGCCTGCCGTGCTTGGGGGGCAGAGAAGCCTTCAAAAGCTTTGGAGAAAGCCCTCCAGCCAAGCTCGGTGGCAGATGGCAGTGCCTGGGCCTCAGCAGGGGCCTATTGAAATGGTGAAGCCAGAGGGATATGAACTGGGCATCAACAGCTTCCGTTACAAACTATTAGTTGAATAATTGAATAAAAAATTTTCAATAGTTCCCCACAGCCTAAAGGACAAAATCCACGCTTCTGAGCTGGCACATAAAACCACGGTGACTCAGCTTTATATCCCCATGCTACATCAGGGATGACAAACCGTAGATGACAAAGTCTACAGAGGCCACTGGGCAGGAAAGACAGAGCAAAGCCAGTCAAGGGTGAGAAACATGTAGTCCTCCTGGACTTCTTTCATATTCCTTTTTAAAATAGAGATGTGAGTATGTCTATATCTTGTTTTATCATTGAGAAAGGAACAAATGCTATGAGCAAGATGGTAAAATGGTCACGGACCTCAAAGCCCCTGCTTTTCCCTCTGGCTGCTCTGCTGCCATTCCACGCTTATGGAAAGCTCCTATTCTTCCTGCAAAACTCTACTCAGAAATTACCCAGAGCTGAATTCCCCTGGAAGTCCTACTGGGCATTTTCTTATTTTGTTAAATAGATTTCTTTGTCTCTCCCCCCTCACCCCCACCATCACCTATGAGCTCTATGGGGCCCCCGATGTGAGTTTTGCTCAGTTCTGTGTGCTCGGTTTTAGAACCAGCATGACAGCTGATTTCAAGCTATCAGTGTGGCATCACTTTAACATGGAGTTGAGAAAAGAGGTGTGTCGCAATATGTGCCAGGTCTAGCTTGGCATGGCCTACATCTCTACCTTCCACCTGGCAATAACATCCCCTGTTGCTTCAATGACAAAGCTGAAGCCCCTCCTCATCCTTTCTCCTCAAAGTGGCCATAGCCATCTTTGTTTATTTAACTTCTAAAAATCTTTATTGGAACACAACAAACATACCTCAAAGTGTGCATATCAGAAACAGACAGCTCGATGAGTTTCATGAAATGAATACTCCCGTGTTACCAGCACCAAGTCAAGGACAGAACATTCTCAGCCCCCAAAGAAACCCCCCATGTTCCCTTCTAGCCATCACCCACTTGCCCAAGGGTATCCATTATATCAATTTCTATCATCCCACAATAGTTTTGATTATTCTAGCACTTCATATAAAATGGAATCACACAATATTTCTTCTTCTGTGTTTGTTTTTCTCCACTATTAAGTTTGTGAGATTCAAGTTGTTGCAGGTAACAATGGTTTACTCATTTTCACTGCTATGTAATACTCCACTATTATATACCATAATTCACCTGTCCATTCTATTCTTAGGGACATTTGGGTAGTTTACAGTTTGGGGCTATTTACCCAGGAGCAGAATTGCTTGGCCATGGAGAAGCAAATATTCAGCTTTTGTAGATGAGATGAAACATCTTTCTGAAATGATTTTATCATACACCTCCCACTGCCAGTGTGTGAGACTCTGGTGGCAGAGCCATCTTCTTAGAATGTCCATTAGACAAAAGCCTTTAATGACTTCCTGCAACTTTTAAAATAAAGTCCAAACTAACTTACATGCCATTTGACCTCCACTGGCCTCTTGTGCCCCAGCTTTCTGCTATTCTCTCTTCCTCATGACTCTTGGGCCACATTTCTTGAATGTACCACATGTTTGCCTATTTACAGGCCTTCCATGCACTGTACCCTCTCCCTGGAAGGCTACACCTCCATTCATTGCGAGCTAATTTCTACATCTCCCCATAACTCAGCTCAAATGCCACATCTTAAAGATGGCTTGCCCAACTTCCCTCCCCAGCTAAATTAGCTCCCTGAGGTTATTCTCCTACCCCCTTGTTCTTTTCCTTCGAGGCATTTACCACAATTTAATAAAGACAAATTTGTGTAATTTAAGTACTTATTTCACCAATGTCTAGGTTTGTTTCACGTCATATTTCTTAACTCGGGCTGCAGGTATGTAGGTGTTTGTTTATTAAATTATGCATTTAAAAATATATTGAACACATACATAGCCCTCAGCCCCCTGAGAAGCACTGTTCCAAGTATTTTTCAAATACTCATTTAATTGAAATGAATTGATTTCACTTTTCACATACTAGTGAAAAGAATGCATTTTTAAATAAAGTTTTTAAAAATTAAAAATAAGTTATAGGAAAAAGAAAGTGATCACATGATGTGCATGCGTAGAGAAAAAGGATGGGGTGTGGAGTGAAGTGCTGCCTTGGTTTGGGGTCCTTCAGAAGTACACTTGAAGGTATGAGTTCAAGTGCAAGCAGTTAATGTGGGAAGTAGCTCCAGGAAACACTGATGGGGACAAGGGAAGAGAAATAGGAAAAGGAGGGCCTCCAATGCGAAGTGTAAGTGGGCCGTCACTACCAAGGACAAGGCAGGCTCAATCCCCATGGTGTGTGCTTCGGAGACTGTAAAACACACACCCCAGAGATGTCCCACCCAAGTGGCGAAGGAACTGGGTGGATCCTTCTGTTCCCATCTGTCATAAACTGAGGGCTACTCCTAGGGTCACTTCTAATCTGTCTCCCATGTGGATCAGGAGAAAGCCCCCCAGCTGGAAAGCTGCAGGTCATTACGAATGCTACCAGGGCACACTTGCCCAGATGCCAGCAAACTTTCTGTAGAGGTCGAGATATAAATATTTTGGGCTTTTCAGGTGGGACAGCTT
Organism: Smutsia gigantea; assembly: GCA_032199065.1. NCBI lineage: Eukaryota > Metazoa > Chordata > Mammalia > Pholidota > Manidae > Smutsia > Smutsia gigantea. Next base: position 48,809 of record JAVSCE010017047.1, read on the forward strand.
GGTTGCAACTATGCAACTCTGCCCTCCTAGTGCAAAAGCAGCCCCAGACAGTATGTAAACAAATGAACACGGTTGTGTGCCAATAAAACTTTATTTACAAAGATGAGCGATGGGCTGCGCTTTGCCCACTCCCCCCACTCCCGCGGGGACAGCCAAAGCTGAGTGGATATAGCAGGGCGCCGCCAGTTTCAGATGCCCTGCCTGAGCCAATCATGAGTGAGGGGAAGGGGCTGCTCGATGGGCTGGACCAATCAGGGCCCCCTTTCTGAAGCACGTGACCGCCCACCGTGGAAATGGTTTGGCTACCCTGCATTTTCCTAGATTGTCGCAGGTCAGGGGTGTGAAAAGCCGCGAAAGACACTAACTGCTCACAATGACAAAGCCCATAGAGCTGGCACCTGTCTTTGTTCTCCAGGGACTTTGATGGCTGGAGCAGCAGCCTGGGACCCTCACCCTGACCCAGACACAGCCTACCTGTACCGCTCAGGTAGGGGTGGTCAGCGACTGGGTCCATGTGGGTTCCCAAGGCGAGGAAGAGCCAGAGATGGCAGAGGAATTGGAGTGTGGTCTTCCGTCTGATTAGCTCAGGTTTGGGACTTCCAGGCAGAGCAGTCAGTCAAATCCTTTTTTCTCTTAAAGCGTATCTTCCAATACGCTGCAGTCATTAAGCAGAATGAGGCGGGTCTGGATGTGACGATCTGGAGAGGGTGTCCAAACTAAATAATTAACTGGGGGGAAAAAAGCAAGTGAGGAAGAGCGTCTCCAACGATCCCCATTTGTGGAGGGAGAAAAGAAGATATTCATGCAGATGCTGGTGTGTGAATGCAAAACTTCGGGGTGGACACGCGCAGCCGCTCTTAGCAGGGCCCTGTCAAGGCGACAGGAACAGCACTGAGGGAGACTCCGCTTCACATGCTCTCCCCTTGACAGGGCTTGAATTCTTTTCATTTCATCGTGAGTGTGTATAATTTCCTGGGAAAAGAATTCTTCTTCTTCTGGCACCCTCTCATACTTTGTTGCTGTAGGGGTGGGAAAGAGGTTCAAGGGGGAATCCCATAGGTCGTAGCTTGGGTTCTTCCAAAGCAAACCCTGAGACGGGGATTTAGGTGCAAGAAGTTTAATCTGCAAGTTGACTCCAAGAAACGCTGGGAGGGGAGGGAGCAGCGAGGCGGGGAGGGGAAGGCAGCCTCACTGGTTATGGAGCAGGTTCCCAGTGTGACGGCTGGGGCGCAGTTTTGCCGGAGACCTCCGGGGGGCAGCAGAGATCACATAGCTCCCAGATCTTAGCCAGGGGGGAGGAGCTGGGGTATTTATCCTCCACAATTCTGTCTCTTACTGATAGTCATCACTCTGGGGAGGATTGGGAGCTGCCTTGACCCACTGCGCCCATTTTATAGATGAGGCCTAGAGAGGGAATGATTGCTTGGCGCCTCTGGAGTCCCAGGATGCTTTCTGTCCCTAGGGAGAGGCTGACAACATTCTCCAGCTCTCGTCATATTTATTTCACATCTACTTTTTACTTGTGGCCACTCATGGTGGTCTTACATGCATGGCTCTGAAATAAAGTATCCTTTGTGAATGAATGGGTTTGAGTTTAAAACAAAGTCAATTTTGTAAATAAAGTAAAAAAGTGTGAAGGAGAGTGTCTCTACCGAGATGCCTGCCTGGGTGACATTGCACATATCCCCACAGGCCACACAGGCAAAGGCTGGATGGAACCGCAGCAACTCTGGCCCTTTTGTTTCACTGTTGGCTTTTATTAGCGTTATTTATTTATTTATTTTTGGAATCTGGGATGTGGCCCGTGGGGAGCTTCTCCTCTCACTGTTCATGTAAGTAATAAACTGTCCGAATTTAAAAGTGGTTTGTTGTGTTTTATCTGGGTGAAGCCATTGGGTTGTGCCTGCTGTGTGCTTTACCAAAGCTGGAGGCAAGGGACTGGATTTGGGGGACACCGGGATGTCTTGTCTCACATCCATTTATCATCTTCATCCCACTCTGCTTCTGTGGAGTGTGGGTCTAAAAATTCTACAAGCAGGCCTCCAAAACTGCTAATCCCCTCCGCCCTCCACATGCTCTCTCTCCCTTGGTCCCCTACTGGCTGGACAGAGAGGGTCTCAGGGAGGAGGGCCCCGGGGTGCTGGCAGGAGGTGGCCCACAGTACAGAGGGAGGCTGGGTTCCCAAGAGGAGCAGAGCCGCATACCAGGTAAGTGAGAAATAAGCCAGTTGTGTGCTAAGCCGCTGAGGTTTGGGGATTCCTCCTTACAGCCGCTGGGGTGTACTGATGCTGACTAACTATATTTGAATTTGCTTAATCCTCAAAATGGCCCTCTTAGGTAGGTTCCATTGTTATCCCCGACCTATAGATGGGGAACTGAAGACCAGCCATGCACCCAGGGTCATACAGGAAGAGAGAAAACTAGAATTCCGGCCCAGACCAGATTCCTTTAGAGCCTGCTCTGAGCCACCACAGTAACCTGCCAGAAGGTGCAACTCAGGACGGAGACGCTTCCCCTGCCTGGGCATTGAGGTGTCTTCCCCTACAGTGCACGTCCTGTTCCTGTGGTTATGGTGGGGGGAATGCAGCCCCAGTCCCCATCCTCGAGTCTTGCTCTGTCCTCCTTCTTATATCAGAGAAAGCTCAGATGTGACCTGCTCTGCCTCCCTTCTTCTAAGAGAAGCCCATGCTGAGCTGACACGGGAGGGCCTTGGTGCGGCTGGTGCATAACAATTTCTCAATAAACGTTTGAGATTATCATTATCAATGACAGTGGTGGGGCACTGGTGGAGAGGCAGCTTAGCTCAGCAGTTAAGGCTGATGAGCTGGCTTCAGATCCCATCTCCACCATGCACTGGCTGTGTGACCTTGGGTAAGTTATGCCACCTCTCTGTGCTTCCATTTTCCCATCCATAAAATGGAAATAAGGATGCTATCTGATGCACAGGGTTATTGCAAGGATTGAGATATAAAATGCTCCAATACTGCCTGCCAGTAATGTTAGGTTTTACTGCTTTTCTACCACTTTTTCCTATCTGGTCCCATTTCCTAGGTCCCTAGTCATGGCAACAGCCGGTTCTTTGACTGGGGCCTCCTAGGCTGCTCACTGCCTGGAGACTCGCTGCCTTCCTCCTTCGTTGGTTCCCAGCTGCCCCCGTCTGCAACCTAGGTTCCAGAGCCATCTCCTCCCCTCTCATTTGCCCCTGAGCCCCAGGGTGACCAGAACCCCTGTCTCATGGGACAGCTTTCAAGCACTTTCCCCTTTTTAAGAGATTGACTGCAATTTCTATAATAACATCACATTAGCTAGAAATTAATGTCCTCATTAAGACAGCAATTAGGCACATTAGCGCAGCAATAAAAGAGAAGCTTATGAAATAATTGCTGGTTCCAAAATGCCTTTAATTTAGTGTTTTATATTGTGCCATATTATTAATTTTTTCCCTCGGCAGAAGATAATAAGAGAAACGTTCGAATTGTGGGGAGGTTTAAAACAAAAAAAAATTTTTTTAAACAGAAAGCAATGTTGATGCCTATAGATAGAGGATCTTTCTTTCTCCCCCAGATCCCTCAGTGATTCCCAAGTCCATCAGATGACAGCGGTGATGGAGGCAGGCGGAGGGTCAGGCTGGGTCCTGGGACTCTTGGCCCAGCCCGGAGTCCATGGGAGGCTGGAGCCGGGCAGGCTTTGATTGCAGAGGCAGGAGGAGTGGTACCATGTTTCTCCACCCAGAACAAAGATACCTGTTTGTTTGTTTGTTTGTTTCCAATGGACTCCATCTCCTAGATTGACAAATAGCAAATGTTCTCTTAGTACCAGGTGGCTCTGTCCCTGGCATTGTGAGATTCCCAGCCTGGTGGGAAGTGCATGGATAGAGTGGGTACAGCTCTGGGAATTTTGCAACTGGTAATGGAATTATGGGTCTGGGACACCATCGTCCGTGGATGGTGAAATCATTAGGGAAAAAGGCAGATAAGGAGTGTATCCATGGGGCTGGGGGGAGTCTTTGTCCCTATCTGAAACATGGGTCGGCCTCAGCATCTCTAATGTGGCAAGGCAGGATGTGAAGTGGCTCCTGGTAGGAGCTACAGAACGTACCTAGCACCCCTGGGTGTCCTTGCTCCCAATCTAGAATCTTCTCTAGCTGTCTTAGGTTGGGTTGCCTCCAGAGGCAGATTCTCAGACAAGGATTTCAGGGCAAGTAGTTTATTTGGGAGATGACCCCGGGAAGCCCTGGCAGGCGTGTGAGGAGGGCCCCTCGCAGGAGCAGCACGTGAGCAGATACCCAAGGAGGGGAGTGGTGATCCACATGCAGATCGGGCGGGTGGGGGGGGGAGGCAGGCGCCAGGCAGGAGAAACAGCAGGTGCAAAGGCCCAGGGGCAGAGACAAGCTTGGAGAGTGTGAGAAGGATCAGCAGTAGCTGGTGTAGCTGAATGCAAGTGAGTCAGGGAAAGGGGAGGGGTTGCCATTACAGTGATGCCAGGGAGTGAAGGAATGGGGACACATTTGTGAGAAAGTAAAGAAGTGGCAACAAAACGGGGCCCCCAGGATCTACGTGCAGATTTTCCTTGGGAAGAGTGAGTGGTATCTGATGCACACGCCTGCCCCTCCGGCCCCATGTCGGTTACCTATTACCCATTATGCCATGTAACAAACAACCCATAAATCCAATGGCTTAGACAATCAGCATTAATTATGGCTCCAGGTCAGTGGGCAGTTCCTCTGGACTTGGCCAGGCTCATTCATGAGCTTGTGGTCAGTGGCCATCTGGGAGACACTCAGGGTGGGCTCTGTTATGTGTTCGGGGTTCAGCTGGCTAAAGGCTGGTCTAGGATGGCCGCTGCTGGGATGACAGGGCTCTCCTGCCTGGGATGACAGCCTCCTTCATGCTCCAGCAGGCTAGCCTGGCCCTTGGTCAGGCAACAGACGCATGGTTTCCAACGGACAGAAACGTACAGCATCTCTTAAGGTCCAGAGTCAGAGATGCCCCGACACTGCGGCTACATTCCATGGGCCAAATCCGGTCCCAAGACCAGCCCGGACTCAAGGGTGTGGAAATAGGCTCTGCCTCCTGGTGGGAGGGGCTACTCAGTGTGGAGGCAGCTTGTAGAGGCTAAAGGCATAGCCCTCACTTAACAGTCAGTCCACACCAGCTCCGTTACCTCTTTGGGGGCTTTTGATAAGCACTGCCTGTCCCTCTCCAGTTACCCCAAGGCATTCTACGGTCCCTGGCACCAGCCCTGGTCCCTCAGGAAGTTCCTTCTGCCCATGTTTGCTCTAAGGCCCGGAAGGATCTGTAGCTTGTGTTGTTCAAAACCCCAAATTCCTGACAAGGTTTCCCTTCCTCCTTGGCTTTGGAGTATGACCGGAACCCACATTTCTGATTGACATAATGGCTCTCCTAAGAGTGAACCGAGGGTCGGCATCGGCTGCAGCAGGGCAGAGGTTAGTCCACAGGGTGGCCCTGAGCAGAGGAGGAATAGACACTGGTGGCTTGGCTTGGGCTCGCGCAAAGCCCCCTTGTGCAGTGTCCAACCTGCCCAACCATACCGGCATGCCCTGACTAAAGGATTGGAGACGAAAACGGAAGAGAACAGGAAGTGGAAAGGGAAAGGGATTCCACCGGGAGCCAGGGCATTACTTAACCTTAGCTCTCTGGTCAGATGCAGGTCATTCCTCAAATTGATCAAGGATTGGAGGTTGGAGTGGTGGGGGGAGATGCAGCCCAGGAACCCCGGAGGGGAACCCAGACAAGGCAGCCTGGCCACGTGTCGACCGAACCCTGTGAGGGCGGGGGAGGGGGTCAGGAGAGGGTTGGAAGGTCTCAGTTGGAACGACCCTCCCAGTTTGTTTCCCCAGCCCCGTCCCCCCTTCCTGTAGAGGAAATACAGTGCAGCTGGGTTCTTGGTTGCCATAGTGACTGCCACAAAGAATTTGGGGGGAAAACACCCCAGGGGCATGAAGAAGCAATTTGCTCTCAGCTCTGGGAGGTGGGGGGAGCTGAAAGAGCCAGGCCAGGGAAGGAAGCTCTGCAAGCCTAGAACCTTCTGGTAGCTCCGATGGGAAAGAGGGTGGGGACACCCCTGACTCTGCTGGAGGGCTTCTAAATCTAAGCCCCCACTTCTGAGGCCCACTTGGGCAGCTGCGTGCTCCCCACCCACAGCACTTGGCACCCAGAATCCCTGGGGTGGAGCGGGGTGGGGCCTCCACACAGATGCTTTTTTTTTTTTAATTGCTAATTTTCCACCTTGGGATGTGAGCTGGGGCACCTCACAGGCCTGACACCGGTCAGATCCCCCCCTACACAGGATGGAGCTGGCCTTGCTGCCCAGCCCCCACCCCCCTTCCCCTCAAGCTGTGATGGAAAGGTCTGGACAACTTTGGAGTGAGGAGCAGGGTGGATTTAAACCCCCGGAGGGAACCTGCAGCCACTTCCCCTCCTGCTGGCTTCCTTAAACCTCCAAGAAGGCAGAGAAGGCACGGTGAGGTGGCAGATTTTTTTTAATCTGTTAATAAAACGCAAGTGAATCAAATCCGCCCCAAGGGAAAGGGGAGGGGGGTTGGTGGCGAGGCGGGGGCCATGGTGTTTGCAGAAGTTGGAAATTTAATAAGAAGGAAAAATAAAAATAGCCACTGAGCTGGAGAGACAGTGAGAGGGTTGGGAGAAGTAGGCAGGTGTAGGACTCCAGACAGGGTGGAGACATGTGCAGAGGGGGTGCCTGTGGAGGGGTTGGAGAAGATGAGAGGCCCCAGAGTCTGGAGAGGCAAGGGAAGCACAGCCAGGGGAAGCACCCAGAGTGGCCCAGTTCCCTGGCATTTTTTCCACAGTGCAGAGGTTAGGGACAGGCAGTCTGAAAGCCTAGCTGGTGGAGTAGGCCTGCCAAGAACAACTGTGCAGGTTGCTCACTGCACAAGTGTGTCAGCCAGAAGCCAGAGCAAGGGCTGCTGTCATCTGTTGCCCTTGCCACATCCTTCACGTGCCGAGAGGAAGGGGTGCCTTCTAAAGACCCACACAACCAAGGTGGAAACACGAATGTCCATCAGGAGATGAATGGATAAACAAAATGTGGTCCATCCATAGACTGGAATACTATTCAGCTAAAAAAAGGAGTGATGTGTCACATGCTACAGTGAGGATGAACTTTGAAAACATCATGCTGAATGAAAGAAGCCAGGCACAAAAGGCCACATCTTGTATGACTCCATTGGTATAGAAAGACCAGAACAGGCAAATCCATAGAGACAGAAAGATTAGTGATTGCCAGGGGTGGGAGGAAGGTGACAACTGGGAAATTATTTAACGGGTACAGATTTCTTTTTGGGGTGATGAAAAGTTCTGAAACTAGATAGAAGTGATGGTCGTGCCACATTGTGAGGGCGCTAAATGTCACTGAATCTTTTGCTTTAAAATGGTTGATTTTATGTTAGGTGGATTTCATCTCATTAAGAAAATGAAAGATCCACACAAAGATGATGGAGGGCCAGCTGGGCCCCTGCACCTGACTGACCACACCCCCTCCACCCCCAGGAAGCCCAGGATTGCTGACAGTCCCAGACTACAGCAGCCGCGGTGGCTCTCTGGGATTGATCGAATAGAATGTACTTACTGATTCCTTCCCTCAACAAATATTTACTGAAAGTTTATTCATGCCACGTGCTATGGAGGGTGGTGAGTGAATAAACAAGCCCCTGCCCTGGGGCTGACACTCCAGTGTGGCAGACAGACAGACCCCATAAACAGCCTACAGTACATTAGGTGGTGGTGGATGCTATAGAGAGAAATAAAACGGGGAGGGGTGGGGGCAGGCAAGGACCCTGAATGAAGTTTTAACTGGGTGACCTCACTGAGTAGGTGACATTTAAGCAAAGCCTTGGAAGCCAACAAGGAGGACTCACGTGGCTAGGTAGGGGAAGAGCATTCCAGGCGGCGGGAACAGCAGTGTAAAACGCTGAGCTGTGTTATGTGAAATGAGTACCTCTAAATGTGAGTTGCTCAGCGATAGTGAAGATTCTGATAGAGAATTTTTAAAAATAATTCTGACTTGGATGAGGTACCAGCTGGGAAACGTTCCAGGCATGATCCCCATCAAATCCCACCCAAAACCAAAAATCTTGTATGTCTATCACCAGTCGATGATCTCTAATCTATGCTAGGACGGGGATATTGGCAGCACCTAGAACTTAGTGGGTGCCAAATACTGCCACCATATTCACTCATTTAATACTCACAATGAACCCACAGACGTCAAAATGTTATTATCTCCATTCTAGGGGTGGGGGAAACCACGCGCAACGAAGGGGCTCACTGAAGTCGGCAGGCTTCAGAAGCTCACCGACTTGAACCCAGGACGCCGTCTGGGAGATCCCTGTGGGTGAGGCCTGTGAGCTTGTTCTGAGGGCCCCTTTTAATGGGGTCGGGGAGGGGGTGTTGCTCACAGAGGGGCTGAGCCTGGTGGAGGATCTCAGGTGCTGGAGCCTTGGCATCAGTGGGCGATAGATGGTTTAATAATTCTTGTTGCCGCCTGGGCCCCTCCTCGCCCACACTGCAGTAAGAGGCAGAGATGGGTAATTCAGTTACCAAAAAGAGAAGGAAAATTCCAGACAGAGAGAGATGGGGAGCAAAGAGCGGTGCAGACCAGGGGGCAAGCTGGGAGCTGGTTTGGCAGGGCTGGGATGGGAGGGCGAGGCCGACTGCCAATCCTCTTCTGGGCGGGATGGGGGTTAGCAGCCCTCAGCTCCTTGCATCTGACTTCCTGTCTTGAGAAAGGAAGGGTGGGTAAGACAAGGGAGAGACTGCAGGGCAAGGGCGAGGCCTCACAGGAGAGGGTTGCATGTGGTGTCCACGTGAAACGGAGGATGGAAGCTGGGGGGACACCTGAGGGAGGTGGGGACTGGAGCGGGCTGGGAGTTCTAGGTGCCCAGGTCAGAAGCCTCGGATCATCCTTGATTTGATTCCTTTCTCTCAGTCTGTTGCTCTCTCCAACTCCCACACACACACCCAAAACTTGGCCTTCACTCAATTCTCCGCACCTCCATAGCCCCCTCCTGGTCCAGCCCAGCACCACTCACCTGGACCACGCAGTCACCTCTCCTCTGGTCGCCAGCTCCCGCCCTCACCCTGAAGTCTATTCCCCCCACTGCCCCTAGGGGGCGTCAGGAATTCCTGAGCCGGAGCGCGGCTCACTGCCCAGAACTCACCGCTCCCACCTTGCGTTAGCAGACATCGCTAAATTCCACACGTTTAGTGGCTTAAACAACACATGCGTATCATTTCTGTAGTCAGAGGTCTGACTGGGGTCTCCCTGGGTGAGACCCAGGTGTAAGCCAATTCTGAGACTCTAGGGAAGGATTGTTACCTGTTTATTCAGGTGTTGGCAGAATTCAGTTCCCTGCGGTTGCAGGACTGAGATCCTTGCTTGCCGGCTGTCAGCTGAAGCGGTGGCCTGCTCTCTTTGGCTAGTAGCCCTCCCTCCACCTTCAAAGCCAGCAAAGGGAGTTATTCTCACACGGTATCTCTCTGACCTCTTCTGCCTCCTCCCACATTTAAGCACTTGTATGAATAGTTTGGTTTCACCCCATAACCAGAATAATCTCCTGCCTGAAGATCCTTAACTTAATTACATCTACAAAGTTCCCCCACCCACCAACTTGTTTTGATTGACGTATAGTCGATAGATAGTGCTGGTTTTAGGTGTACAACATACTGATTCAACAATTATACACATTACTAAATGCTCACCAGGATAAGTGTAGTTACCATCCGTCACCCTACAAAGATATATTCCCTGCGCTGCACTTTTGCAAAGTTCCCCCTTTTGCCACGTGAGATAACATATTCACAGGTTGCAGAGATTAGGACATAGATATTTGTGGGGAGGTCATTATTCTGTCAGAGGAGGTCACCTCCTCACTCAGAGCAAAACCCCAAGTTCTCCCTGAGGCCACAGGACCCTACATGCACCCCACACTCCCTCTTTCCTGTCAAATGGGTCTGCTTCTATTCTGCAGACTCATCAGTCACATTTCTGCCTCAGGGCCTTTGCACAGGCTGTTTCCTCTGCCTAGATCCTTTCCCAGATATCTGCATGGCCCCTCTCTCACTTCCCAGGGAAGCCTTTCCTGACACACACAACCTTCTAATTTACAACCATCACTGTTTATTTATCTCCATTGCCTCACTGCACGGAGGTATACCAAGGATATTTACTCCTTGTTTGTCATGCATCTTGTCTGGCTCCCCCACCGGAATGTCAGCTCCACCAGGGAGTTGCCCTCCTGACTCTTCATTGCCCCTCCATCCCCATTTCAGCCCCTGGCACACAGCAGGTGCTCAGTAAGTGTTTGTAGAGAGAATGGAGGGCAGGCAGCAGGCCTCAGCATGGAGAAGGACTCAGGCACGCACTAGAAGACAGGTGGGGCTGGGGGAGAGGAGTCTGGGGGAAGGATGGAAGACCTACTAGAAGCATTTTGAAGGTCAAGAGGGCTCTGTGATGAATATGAACCAGCATGGAGCAAGTCTTACTCATGCAGTGGCATCAAATGAGATTCCAGTTTGTGCTGCCTCTATAATGCATTTGCACCAAGGAGGTGGTTGGGGGGCGGGGAGGGTTAGCTGGATAAACTCTTGGACTCGTGCCTTTTCCACTCATCTCAGATAATGGATGATCCCGTGGTCGCCCTATGTCACAAGGCAGCTTGGGCACAATTCAGAACGAGAACATTCACACCCAAGCTCAGACTGTGGCTTAGACTTAAATATTCTCTGCCCTCCTTTCCTGACTGAGATCTGGGGACCAGAGCGGTACAGGAACCTATCCTTCACTCCACCCTCCCTTGCCTTTCCCGCCACACTGTTAAAGGAAACCAGGGATAGACATTCGAGTAGTGAAAATATGTTTTATTTATTTTTTAAGTATTGCAACAGGGGAAGAGACCTCGCCTTAGAACCAGGCTCAGTTCCAAATACAGCATGGGGATTTGTGGATTTACAGCCAAGGAGCAGGGTGGGGGCAGTGGATGGAAAATTACCACGAGGGAACATCAGGAGTGAGGGGGGTTCTGGTTTCAGTGATTTAGCAGGACTCTTGCTAAAACTGGATTCTACAAGGAAGGAGACAGAGAAGCCCTAGGTTGAGGTCTAGTGAAAAGAGGAATCTGAGAAAATTTTGGTCAAGTAGAGTCTTTGTCAACACCCAGGATCCGAGCTCAGGGAGGGAAGAGGGCTACAGGGGGTTGAATGGTGATCCCCAAAAAGGTAGGTCCACACTCTCAACCCGGAACCTCTGACTGTGACCTTATTTGGAGAACAGGTCTTTGCTGGCCTAGCTGAGAATCTTGAGATGGGATCATCCTGGATTATCTGGGTGGGCCCAAACCCCATGACAAGTGTCCTTATAAGGGACAGAAGAGGAGACAGACACAGAAATGCAGGGAGAATCAGCCTGTCCTGACCAATACTTTGACATTTACTGAGAGGGGTGCAGGTGTTACACACTTTTCAAACCCTTTATTTGTTTATTGAACCTCAAGATACCCTATGGTCCATTAATAAGCCTATCTTTCTGATAAGAAAACTGAGGCATGGAGAGATCAAGTCACTTAAATGGGTGCAGTAGTCTGCTTGGGCTGTTGTCATAAAATACCATAGATTGGGTGGCTTGAAGAACAGAAATTTATTTCTCTCTGTTCTGGAGGCCGGGAACCCAGGATCAAGTTGTCAGCCAGTTTGGGCTCTGGTGAGAGCTCTCTTCCTGGCTTATAGGTCACTACCCTCTTGCTGGGTGCTCACACGGCCTGGAGGGAGAGCACGCAGATGTCTCCTCTTACAGTGGCACTAATCCTATTGGATCAGTGCCCCACCCTTATGACCTCATTTCACCTTGATTAATTCTGTAAGGACCCAGACTCCAAATACAGTCACACTGGTGGCTGAGACATTAATATACGAATCACGCAGGTGGAAAGGGGAATATATTCAGTTCATAACACGAGATCACAGAGTATTTAAGTGTGGGAGCTGGGATTCAAACCCAAACTCCTACCCACTGCTCATACAGCCAATGGGGAAGGGGAAAGAAAGCCTACAGAGGGGAAGGAAGAATGAACTGTGGGAGTGGCCTGAGCTATACACAGGAGGTCTGGGACTGGGGAAACCTGATCTTCGGCCCTCCTCGGCCTGAGAGTGACCACTTTAAAACCTAAATTAGAGCTGGTCTCTTTCAAGCTTAAAACCCTCCATTGGCTTTTCATCACTCTTAGAAAAAAATGTAGGCTCCTCGCCATGGCCTTTGAGCCCCTGTCACCTCCATGACCCTATGTCTAACACTGTCTCCCTCCTGCATGTCACTCCAGCCTCTGTGATGTTTCTCAAATACACCCGGTGATTTCCAGCCTCAGGGCCTTTGCAGGTGCTTTTCCTCCTACCAGCAAAAATCTACCCCCTGGCATGTGCCTGGCTTGCTCTCTCTCCACTCAGATTTCCAGTGGGGCACAGACTGTCTCCCAATGCCCCTTTTCCTTGTCTTTTTTTTTTTAATTAAGGTATCATTGATATACAATCTGTCACATGAACAGCATTGTGGTTTCAACATTCACCCATATTATCCAGTCCCCCCCACCTTTTCTTTCTTTTTTTAAATTACTTTTTATTGGGATAAAATACACAGAACATAAATTTTACCCTTATAACCATTTTAAAGTGTGCAATTCAGTGGCATCAAGTACATTCGCATTGCTGTGCACCACTGTGTCATTCCACAACTTTTTCAGTACTCTTAATGGAAATCCTATACCCATGAAGTGGTCACTCTCCAGTCTTCTCTCCATTTTCCTTGTCTTTTGTATTCACAGAACACATCCGTTTAAGGCAGGTGCATGGCCACCCAGGAAAAAGACTACATTTCCCAGCCTTCCTTGAAGCAAAACCATGTGACTTTGTTTGGGCCAATTGCATGTGAGCAACAGTGACATATGCACTTTCTTGGTGATTCCCTGTCAGGGAAGAAGCAGGGCCTCCCCTTGACCCTTCCCCTCTCACTGGCTGGAGGGTGAACATGATAAGGAGTCTATCCTAGAGATGGCAGAAGACAGGAAGAACCCTCGTCCCTAACACAGTGTTGCCAACTGTCCTGGCCTTGGACCATTTACACTGGGACTATTGAGTGCCAAATAAAGTTCTCTTGTTTGAGCCACTGTAATGTTGGATTTCTATCCCAGAAGCCAAAACAATCTCATAACACAGAATTTGGTAATAAAATCTAAAATACATGACATTACCTTAGCAGGTGAGCAGCTGGCAAAGACCCGGGTGTGGCAGGCTGGGAAGCTGGTGGCCCTTGTCATGCAGGGACAAAACATTTAGGAAGCCTACTGCTGTAGACTGAATGTGTGCATTTCCCCTCAAATTCAGATGTTGAGATGCCCAATGCAAGCCTACTGCTGTAGACTGAATGTGTGCATTTCCCCCCAAATTCAGATGTTGAGATGCCCAATGTAAGCCTACTGCTGTAGATTGAATGTGTGCATTTCCGCCCAAATTCAGATGTTGAGATGCCCAATGCAAGCCTACTGCTGTAGACTGAATGTGTGCATTTCCGCCCAAATTCAGATGTTGAGATGCCCAATGTGATGGTGTTTGGAGGTGGGGAGGTCAGGGGATGATTAAGTCATAAAAATGGAGCACTCATGGGGTCAGTGCCCTTATAAAAGGGACCCCAGAGAGCCCCTTGTCCCCTCTGCCATGAGGGAGAAGATGTCGTCCATGAACCGGGAAGCAGGCGGTCACCAGACACTGGGCCTGCCGGTGCCTTGATCGTGGACTTTTAGCCTCCAGAACTGACAGAAATGAATGTCTGTTGTTTATAAGGCACCCAGCCTGTGGTATTTTTGTTATAGCAGCTGAAACAAATGCCTGCCATCTGAGATATCCTCGACTGCCTGTAGCTCTCGGGACAGTGGTTGGCTTTATGAAGCACTGGCCATGTACCAGCTCTGTCTGTCAGAGATGATGTCCTTTAAGCCACGATACTGTTTCCCTTGCTATCCTTATCCATTCCTATCCTAAGTTCGGATGGCAAGAGTCTGGATGGCAAGCTCAGATAGCAATGGAGACGCATTTTCCAAATAGCAAACACTCGGACAGTAAGGGTTACTTGTATTTGGGGCCTTGTTGTTACAGCAGCTTAACATTTACCTTAACTAATACTCACAACAGGAATATGCTTTCTTCATTAGCTGTTGTGAGGAGGGAATATAGATAATGCACCCAGCATGTGCCTGGCACCTCTGGTTTGGGGAAGGAGATGCCCCTTCCCAAACTGCCAGGCATGTTCCCTTGGTAACTCTTTTGTTGCCAGACAAGAAGCCTTGTCTCAGGACTGGCTTGCTCTGCGGCCCCAGCTCTTGTCTGGAGGACCCTCTCCCCATGGCTCTCCCTCTCTCTGATTCTGCTCCCCTATCCCCCTTCAGCCTGCTCACCTCCCTTCCTTAAATGCTCTTCCCCTTACCCTATGAGCACACTGCCAGCAGCCTGCTGCATGGGGCTGGGGACAGTCTCTGACAAAACTTTTTATGAACCTCTTCTGACTACTAAGTGGTTAAAAATATCCACTCCACCCAGGCAATTTTGCTAAGCTGGTGACAGGAGAAGAAAGAGAGACACGAGAGAGCTCACAAATGAAGCAAATTGCTGAAAATTGGATTTTTACTCTCTCATCTAGGAGCCACATGAGAGGAGAAGAGATTGCAATTTCTGCCAGAACTTTCTCACATCCCCATGCCTGGGACAAGGAAGTGGTGGAGAGCAGGGGAGGAGTGGGTGGGAGAGAGAACAGGAAACATGGAGACACAAGAGGACGGGAGTAGGAAGAGATTGAGGAGAAAAAAATGCATAGGAGGAAAGGACCATGGCCAAGAGAGAAATTAGGGGTGACACTGAAACAGGCCTCCAGGGGGTTTGGATGCCAGACTCCAGCCAGGGGTACCTGCAGGGGCTCTACCTCTTTCAAAGCCCCTTTGCCCATAGAGTCCAATTTCAATTGCCTAGCAAGCTCAAGCAAAGGGTAGCAGCTGCTCACCCATTTGATTGATGGGAACACTGGGGCATGGAGAAAGGAAGCCTTTGCTCAAGATCACAGAGTTAATTATTCAGTCTTGGAGACAACCAAATGAAAGGCAGAACTGGGGGATCTCTAGGACTTTTCTGTGCATCAGTCTGGTGGTTTCTATAGGCAGCAGACAGGCAGCCCCAGACATAGGCCAGGAACAAATGACAGCAGGTGACTGTCCATATGGCCAGGCTGGAGATCTTCCCTCCAGTAGCCTGATATTCTATCTTACCCAGAATCCTGTTGCATTGGTCAGGCTCAGGCTAAGACAGAAGGCATTGTAGGTATTTCAATAGGAAGGGATTTAATGCAGGGAATCAGAGCCTGCAAACCCACTGAGAGGGCCGGTAGGAGTCATGCCCAGCATCCAAGAAGGCAGCATGGACAGGAACCATGGAGAATCACAGCCGATGCTTAATAATCTCAACTGCCTGCTCTCAACATCAAAGAAAGTGACTGGCAGGATGGTGCCAGGAAGGTGCCAGGCAAATCTCACAACTGACCTTTGTTGGCCACTGACAGAAACCACCAGATCATAGCTGAATGTCTTTTGAGAGTCCCACTTCCCAGACAGGGAAATTCCCAGAGATAGCTCCTGCTTCTCTCTTCCACCTGACGAATCTGCCATGAACGCCTCTCAGTTGGAGACTCACCCTACAGCCTGCTGACAAGGGAGTCTGAGACAAGTAGTTCTCAGACTTCCAGCCCCTGAGACACAAGATTCCAAGTTGTTAGCAGATAATCGAGAATACTGAAAAGGTGGAATACAGAGATGGTAGCCAGAAGGGTTCCAGAGCATGGTGGCATGCTGGCACGGAGGAGTGGCAGTGATCCTGGGCATTGGGGGATTGGGCCTCACTCCAGATGTTGGTGAGAGCTCCCTTGTTTCATGAGGTCATGAGGTCATTCTTTCCCAGGCATCTCTTGGATTACATTCCTCTTTACAAAGCAACAAATGTTAGGTGACAAAGTTGAACCCTGACGATGAAGGGGATATTTAAAAGTGAAGAATGGAGTCGTTTTCAACAACAAAAGAAATGAGCTATCAAACTTTGGGAAGACACAGAGGAATCTTCAGTGCATAGCGCTGCGTGAAAGAAGCCAGTCTGAAAAAGCTACAGACTGTATGGTTCCAAGTACATAACATTCTGGAAAAGGCAAAATTATAGAGACAGTCAAAAGAACTGCCAGAGGTTTGGGGAAAGGGGTGAGAGAGGAAGAAGTGAGCACAGGGGATTTTTAGGGTGGTGAAACTATTCTGTGTGACAGTATAATGGTGAATCCATGAAATCTTGCAAAGGTCCAAATCCATGGAACATGCAATACCAGGAGTGAGCCCTGATGTAACCAGTGGGCTTCAGCTAGTGATAATATATCACTGTTGCCGCATCAGTTGTAACAGATGTACCACATTAATGCAAGATGTTAATCATAGGAGAATTTGGGGGAGGTATATGGAAACCGTCTGCACTATTTGTACAGTTTTTCTGTAAACCTAAAAACTGCTCTAAAAATAAAATCTATTGATTAAAAAAAAAAGCCAAGAATGGCTCTTTGGGGCTGGATTGTGCTCCAGTCTGCAGTGCCCTCTGATCGCTCGAGCTGCCACAGGTGTTCTAGGCGTTGAGCTTGCAGGTCCCATGGCTGGCAACCGTGAACCTCACATGGTTTCCAGCGGACCTGGAAACTAGCCTGGCCGGCTTCCCTTGAGGGTCTTTCTCCAAGGACCTGGGACTTCCTCGCCAGGAACCATCTTAGTCTCTCTTGGATTATTAAGCAAACTGAAGCTTAGTTCCCCTGACTGTAAGTAGGGCTATAATATGTGAATTCAGGATAGCCTGTGTTGTGCTACATAACAAACAAGCCCAGATTGCTGAGCTAGAAGAAGTGGTTTCCAGGTTCCAGACATGGTGCTTGCTGGTCAGCAATCTGAGAAACTGGACTCTCAAAAGACATTCAGCTGGGATCTGGCAGGCCCAGGTTTGCAGCAGGTCAGCGTGGCCTGGGTGAACACTTCTGAGCCTCCCCTGCAGAAGCAGCAAACACACAGATGCCAACAGTTCTACATGCGTGGCCACCTGCCTCCTGCCTGGAGCTGAACAAGCAGACAGGATGTTCCAAACTCAGCCTCTCCCAGTGTCCACTCTCCCCTCCCAGAGCAAACCTTTTTCTGTCCTTCTCTCCTCCCTGCCCCACATTCCTTCAGAGCTGGAGGTTAATAAACTCATCACTGATGAGCGGGGACATGTCTGCAGAGATTTTAATTACAGCAGAAAATTGGCCCAGTTGGTATTTAATATAGAATAAGTGTCGAGTTAACCAGTCAGGCAGGAGAAGCTGAGGTTTGCATGGAGGTAACCTGAACCCTGACTGCCTGGTTTTCCCTGGCAGCCTCCAAGGGAAGGAGAGTGGGCCCTGTGGCTCTGGCTCTCTGGGGGCTGCAAAGGGACCTCAGAGACCCTGAAAGAGGAAAGGTAGCAGCCTGGAGTGAAGAGGGGAGAAGATATTTTGAGGCTTCAGCTCAGGGCTCCACTCTCTGGCTTTAGGACTTTTCTCTTACAACATTTCATCTCCAGCTCTTACAAGTGGCAGTGGGAAAAGCACTGGGTCTCAAGTCACGAGGGTACTGGAGAGCTGGGGGACTGGGGAGATCTGCCAGGGCTGGAGGGATTGGTCCCTGGGATGGGCAAGGAGGAGCTGAAGGAGCTAAACTTTCTAAGTGAGGATGGAGAGAGGAGCAAGCTCCCTGATCCTCTCATCCAGCCCCCCATGTCCCCCACAGGGTAGCTGATGGAGGGGAATCTTCCAGGGGAGCCAGTGCTCAAGAAAGCAAGAAGCAAATGTCCCAAACAACCAGACACAACAGGACAGCAGAAACCAACCTCATCCAGAATCCACTGCAGGTCATGAATTTTTCATACACTCCGGTCCCCCCAGGTTGACTGCACTCTGCCCAGAGAGACACCTGGAAATACAGCAGAGACTCTGACTCTGTCGCTTACTAGCTAAGCAACTGAGGGCAAGTGATGCAACCTGTGCCTCAGTTTTCTCACCTGTAAAATGGGGTTGTAACCCTAATGGTTAGGATAGGCTGCAGAAACAAAGAAACCCCAAATCTCAGTGGCTGAAAATCACAAGGTATATTTTTCACTCAGGCTTCAGGTCCGTTTGGGGTCATTGGGGGTGGCTCTGCCCATCGCAGTCTAGTGGAGCACCCTCAAACATTCTGGAACATTGCTTGCTGTCACACCAGAATGAACTAAGAGCTTTGGAAGGTCATGCACGGGCAATTAAAGGCGTTAGCCTGGGAAAGACGCATGTCAATTGCACTCGCAGTTCATTGGTTAGAACTAGTCATGTGACCTGACCCACAAGGTGGGTAGGGAGCACAGTTCTTGGCTGGCAGCAGGGATGGGCTCCCACTTACAGACTGTTGTGAAAATTAAATAAGTTCATGAATGTGAAGGACTGAGGACAGTTCCTGGCACATTGAGCTATTTACTGGTTCCTGGTTTGGGGTTTTATTGGGAAAAGTGACCGCACCCAGGTAGGTGCCTGATGCTGGTTCAGCAGGCCCAAGACGGACTAGCGGCGGAAAGCCTGGAAGGTGTTCTCCATGTAGGCTCTAGGTGTATGCCCCAGGTGTGGGCCAGGGATGTCCCCACACTGAGGCACAGGTCAGGGCCCACCCGTGCGGGACCCTGAACTCAGACCACAGAGCTCCTTCATGCATTCTGGGGAGGGAGATGTAAGCTGGGCAGCTCCACCCCTGGACCAACAGGCACCCCCGGTCCCCACAGAGATCCACCCTGCCCCCGTGCCATCCGGCCACCTGGACAAGAGCAAGTGGTCATGTCAACTTCAGCCTGCAGCCCTGGACCTCCAGAAGGTAGGACTCTGCTGCCACCCCTCACTGCCCTTCATGTATTGGTTGTCTCTTGGCCAGGAGGAGCATTCCCTCAGAACCATTTCACTCACTCAGTTCTTGATCCAGCCAGAGGAGGTGACAGGTGACAGGTGAGAAAACAGGCTCCAAAAGGCAATGTCACTTGCTCAGGTTCTTCCAGCAGAGAGTGGTGGAGGCAGGATTCGAGCCCAGGCCACTGTTGCCAGAACTTTAAAAAAATGTCACGGAGCTGCCTCTCCGAGGCAGCCTCTGGGTCCTCCATGGGCTGCCCACATGTCCCAGAGCCCCTGGTTTCTCCATCACTCAAATCAGAGCTCACTTCAAAGCTGGAAACTGAGGAGCCCCTGAACAATCCACATCACGCAGGGGCCCAAAAAGCACTGGCAACTCCAGTGAAGCCCAGCTGCCCTCCGTGGACCCAGCCTGAGCAGAGGCGCCAGGGCTGGGTGGTGCACCCCCGCAGCTCTGGTTTCTTTAAGAAGACAACAGCAGCAAAGCAGTGCAGCGGGCCAGGGCCAGCTCCAGCTCCCAAATCCTCCCCTGGGTCCCAGTGGGGATGATGGGGATGACGGGAGGCCACGGCCGGCCAGAGAGGGGCTTTTACTCGGGGTCTGTAGCCACGACAGTGGACTCCCAGACAGGGGAGATAAATGGGCGATGACCTGGCACACGGTGGCAGGCAGAGGGGAAGCAGCAGCAGCTTGCCTCGGGGACGTCCCCCATGTACACATCGCCCTGTCCATCCTCCATTGTGGGGTGGGATGCAGAGATGCCCCTCAAAGTGCTCCAGCTTCCCAGGCCTCATTTGCTGTGAGCTAAGCCCTGCCTGGGGCCGCCTTGCCCCGAAAGGGCAGGTAACAAGTTAAAGAGGATTTAGCGATGGGTCCGCCTGCTGCGAGATTAGATGTGATCAATATACAGAGGGCCAAGCTAAGATCCCCTCTCAGGGGCTCCTTAAGACCTGTGACCCTGAGAGGTAATCAACAGCCTTGCTGGAGTGAGCCAGGGGCTCTTCCCCCCTGCCCCCGCCTCTATCCTGTACTCGGCAGCCCCTCCAAAGCTGGGGCTGGGGTCCCCACTCCCTTTTACTCCTCCACACCAGCCCTGCAAGTTCAGAATCTGGATCCTCCATCCCGCTACCCCCCAGAGAGCCCACAGGGATCCTCGCAACAGTCACTATCATTTATTGAGTGCTTGCTCTTTGCTAGTAGCTGTCTAAAGCTTTATATAGCCTCTGAGTTCTCAGCACAGATTTAGGAGGTTATCATGAGGTCTGCTCTGTAGATGGAGAAACTGAGGCACGAGGAAAGGAGGGACCTTGTTCAAGGTCACATCACAAGTAAATGATGAATCTGATATTCAAATCAAGGCATTTGAGGGCCAGAGCTTAGGACCTTAACTTTCTGGACTTAACAGTTTCCTTTGCTTTCCCCCTGCCCACCAACTGGCTCCAACTCCCAGACCAGGCAACACCAACGACACCAGTGTACTGTCCCCCTGTCATTCTTCTGGAACCTTTAACCATCTGCAACTGAAGCTCACAAAGGTGAATCAACCTGCCCAAGGACACACAGCCTATTGCAATCAGGCTGGGACTTGGGCTCGACTTTGTCTGACCCCAAAGTCCTGCTCTGAGACTAGAAGGATAAACACAGAAAGATCAACAGTGATTTCATCCAGGTTGGAAATATGGGCAAACTTCATTGTCTATTGGTACACACTGTGCGTTTCCCGCCTGCAAAAAGAAAAAAAAAGAGCTAAATGTTTTTAAATCCTCCCTAAATATAACCCTTGTGATAAGAGGCAAAGCTTAAAGGAAGAAGCCTTTTTGGTGAGGGGTCCCCATGGGGGCTCTGCAAGTTTCATAGGTGACTTAGGTCGGTTTATCTGGAAGGCTGGGGCCATGACCACCCCAGGGGGTTTGTTCCTGCTCTGGCAAGTAACCAGCTTTTAGGATGGGTTTAGAGCTGACCCGACTCCCCTCCCTCCCTCCACCTCAAACCTGCTCCTCCTGTTGGCTGAATACAAAGCCAGAGAACCAGGGAGCCCCCAGTCTGCTCCAGCACCCCAAATCTTCAAGGATCTTGAAGGCCACAGGGGAAGTAGCTTATCCTACCCTCCTTAACCTAGAATTCAGAACTAGCCAGCCATTCTACTGTGGGAGCCCCTTTTGGAGAAATATTTGTTCTCCCACACAAGACAGCACAAACAACTCTGAAAAGGACACAGAGTCGGAAACAATCTAAGGTTTAGCCACAGGAATGAATTACATGCATTATGGTCCTTATGGAAAATGAGACCAAAAAAAAAAAAAAGGTGGAAAAAGCACCAAAATACCTATTGTGGTTGTAGTGGGTTGATTTGCGTCCCCCCTGCCCCCCAAAATACGTCCAATGTCGGTGTCCTAATCTCCAGTACCTGTGATTCTGACCTTATTTGGAAGTAGGATCTTTGAGGATGGAATTAGTTAAGGATGTCAAGATGAGATCATCCTGAATTTTAGGGTAGGTCCGAAATCCAAGTACTAATGTCCTTATAAGAGTCGGGAGAGGGGAGATTGGAGATAGGCAGGGAAGAAAGCCAAGGAATGCAAGGAGCAATCAGGAGCTGGGAGAGGAAAGGAAGGATCCTCCCATACAGCCTCTGGAAGGAGCGCGGCCCTTGATCTCAGATGCTGGCTTCCAGAACTGGGAGAAATACATTCCTATTGTTTTAAGCCACCCAATTTGTTGGCAATGTGTTGCAGCAGCTACAAGAAATGAATACAGTGATAAAAGCAACTTTCAGACCAATGTGCACTGTATGATAATAGTATGTGTTAAAATGTTAAAAAGCGCATGTAGCAGCTGTGGTCAATGCCCTGCCAATCGCCTTGGGGTCACCTGAAGCTCTAGTAGACAGTTCTCCTACAGGCTCCCAGCTAAATGTTTTGGTGAGGGGTCCCCATGGGGGCTCTGCAAGTTTCATAGATGTCTTAGGTCGGTTTATCTGGAAGGCTGGGGCCATTACCAGTAGCTGCATCCCCACCTTGGCGGCTTTCCAGGGGAGGCAGTTGGTGCCCCCAGGAGCAGCCCTCAATCAGGGAGGGGTGGGAGCTGCTGGGTATGCCCCACCTCCCTCACCTGGTGGGGACAGCTCAGAGATGTGCAACCTATACCCACCCTCTGAGTGTCCCAGAGGTCCCCAGCAGTATTGAGCCCCAGGTGCCCGCAAGGGTCACCTGCTCATTAACACCCCAACCTGTTGGCTTCCTACTTTCCCTGTTGTGTTAGTTATCTAATCCTGCTTAATTACCCAAAACTCAGTGGCTTAGATTAATGACCACTCATTACCTCTCAAATTTCTGTGGATCAGGCATTCTGACAGGGCACAAGGGAAACGGCTGGTCTCTGCTTCCCTATGTCTGAGACCTCAGATGGAAGCCTCAAAGGCTGAGGCTTGAGTCCTCTGAGGGGTCAGTCACCCCTTCCATGATTGGTGGCTGTTGGTTGAAGACCTATGTATAGTCTGGAACCCCCACATTTGTCCCCTCATGTGGTCTGGGCTTCCTTACAATATGGCAGCTAGGTTCCAAGGGCAAGGATTGAGAGAGAGAGAACTAGGTGGAAGCCCCCTTACCTTTTATGACCCACCCTCTAAAGCCTCTCAGAATCACTTCCTTTTTACTCCATTGGTCAGATCAGCCACAAGCTCTGCCCAGATTCAAGGAGAAGAGCACAGACCTCCCCTCTTCTGGGAGAAGCATCAGCATATTGTGAGAAGAGCCTGTGCCATGGGATAAATACGAGGGGCGGCCATCTTTGAGAATCCCAACCTGCCCTTCCTTTTCCCTTACCCGATCCCCGATAGCTATTTCCTCGGATCACCTCCCAGGCCAACAGATTGCCCCCAAATCCTTGCTTGTCTCAGGGTCTATGCTTTTGAGGGAACCCAAATTCACACATCACACAAATCAGTACTACATTTATATAGGTGGGAATAGGCATATATAAATGTTCAGAGAAAGATCCATAAGGATATACCCCAAAGAGACAACAGTCAGTCCTTTAATGAGGGAGCTGCGATAGAGGTCAGGAGGGTTCATCTGTAATATCTGGACATTTTTGCCCCAAGGTGGGATTTCCTACCTCCCCTGTGGAATGTAAGAGAGGGAGAGGCAGGATCAGCCAGTGCTTGTAACCTCAGGACACACTAGCCCTGAAGCAGCTGTGACTCCCCGAACACACACGGGAAGCAGGAAGCCAGGAGACAGAGGACAGGCTCAAGCGGCCCCTCTGACCCTCCCTGGGGAGCCACCAGCCCATTTTACAGCTGAGCTGGGTGGTTCAAGGGGCTAGGATTCCTGGGAGACTGGAAAATGCCCTTATCTGCAAGGGGCACTCGAGGCTCAGTTACCGAATGTATGAAATGGGTATGATAGTGGTCACCTCACAAAGTTGCTGTGAAGCGCACACACAGGATTACACATGAAAGTGATGGGCACGGGCACCTAAGAACAGTAATAGATGTACTGAGTGACAGTTGTGTATCGGAAGTTGTTGTGCTCTTTTGACTTAACTCA
The DNA here is from genome assembly GCA_032199065.1 of Smutsia gigantea. NCBI lineage: Eukaryota > Metazoa > Chordata > Mammalia > Pholidota > Manidae > Smutsia > Smutsia gigantea. The sequence continues at coordinate 72,382 of JAVSCE010017047.1, forward strand.
TGGAAGTCCTCATTCCCCTCTCCATCCTCAGCCAGTCTGGGTTCCACTCAGACGGTCCTCTCCAAACCAGGGGCTTGGGGTAAAGCTGCGGTAGGTCAAGGATATCCTTCAAGATCAGAAGAAAGGGGGGGTCCTCTCTCCTCCAACTCCCATTTCATTTTTAAGGGGGAAAAACTCCCCATGTGATGAGGCAGAGCAGCAGGTTCCTGGGGGCCTGGAAGCCCCGTTGCCATAGCAACCAGACTCACTCACATTTTCTGGTACAGGAGTTGGCTGGGCCCACAGCTTGGGCTGGAAGGGGATCAAGGGGTAGGAAGACCTCAGGAACATCCCTTTCCCTCAGACCGGACCACCCACACCCCAGAGGGGCCCTCCCCCCTTGGACCTCCCTCCTGAATCTGGGGCAGCTGTTTCAATTTTGCAACTTTTGTCTACCCTGGAAGATTGCCACAAAACCTCTGAGGAGGGGGGTGTCAGGATTCACATAGCATATGGGTCACACAGAGCTCTAGGAGGCATTTTCTTTTCTGTTTCCTTCCCCCCTACCTTTTTATCTGAATGAAGTATAACTTGTGGTGATCTTCATTTCCAGCTTGATGAATTTTTACATGTGTATACTTGTGCATCCACCACCCAGATCAAGAGAAAATGTGTCCATCCCTTCACAAAGCTCCCTCGTGCCCTTTTCTGGAAGTCAGTAGCCCCCAATTGGACTTTGCCACCCTAGGTTCCTTTTGCCTGTCCCTGAACTTTGAATAAATAGAACTGGACCACGTGTCCTCTTCTGTGTCTGGTGTCTCTGAAATTACATTTAAGCTCAAAGAAATCATCCTAGCCACCACAAGTTTTAGTAGACTATCCCTTTTCTTTGTTGTGTAATATTCCATTGCTGGGATATACCACTATTTGCTTATTTATTCTACTGTTAATGGATATTTGAATTGTTTGCAGTGATTGGTTATGAATACATCTGCCACAAACATTACTGTATGTGTCTTTTGGGGAACACAAGTTCACATTTCTGTTGGGTAAATACCCGGGAGTAGAACTGATGGGCTATAGGGTAGGTGTATGAGCAGTTTAAGGAGATACTGACAGTTTTCCAAAGTGGTTGTCATTTTACATTTCATCAGCAGTGTATGAAAGTTTCAGTTGCTCCACATCCTTGCCATCATCAGTCTTTTTTTTTCCCTCCCTCCCATCAGTCTTTTTCATTTTAGCCATTCTGATGGGTGTGTTGTGGTATTTCATTGTGGTTTTATTTGCATTTCTCTGATCACTGATGACATTGCACATCTTTCCGTGCACTTATTGGCCATTTAGCTGTCTAAGTTTTCTATCATTTATAAATTTGGTTGTCTGCCATTTCTTATTGATTTATAAGAGCTCTTTATATATTCTGGATATGGGTCCTTTGTCCAATATACCTATTGCAAGTAACCTCCTCTGGGGGAATATTTCCTACTTCAAGTTATCCCCAGGTTCTGGACTGGGAGAGGGCACAAGAGCAAATAGCCTCAGATTATTATTTTCTGGCTCCACCTTCATGAAGAAGGCAGACACCCTGGTTTCTTGAATGTCTGTGACATGCCAAGGACTTTATGTCAGTTATATCCTTAAATAATTACAACATTCTAACTTAATTCCCTTATTCAACACCAATTTGAAATCCGATAGACGCCAGATATTGTGCGAAACACTGGGAACAAGTGTCAAGGTCTAGAAAGAGACTGGTCTCGTGGGGAGAGGTGAGACAAGACTATAAACATGAAACCATGTTAACAAGGCAATATCAGAGGGTGGAAGTGCTGGAAAGGTGGTGGTTAGAAAGGGTGGTTGGGAAGGTCCCACGTAGGAGGTGACATGGAGCTAGGGCTTGAGGAAGGAGGTGGAGTGGGCCACAAGAGATCTAGGGGAAGGGTGTTCCGGGAGAGGAGACCAGCCACTACAGGGCTCAGTGGAGCTGAAATGGAGCAAGCAATCGGGAGCAGCATCCAGAGGAGGCTGAGGGAAGGATTTGAAGAGCCATGGGGATGGACTGCAGCATTCGGAACAGAGGACAACATGAACTTTCTTGTCTTTTCAATGACCCCTTTGGGCAGCTGTAGGAACTGATGGTGGTAGGGCAGAAGCAGGGAGTTCAGAGCAGAGGCGACCCAGTAATCCACGGGAGCTATGATGGAGGCAGGACCAGGGTGGGGGCCACGGAAGTGGTGAATTCAGGCTCTGTTTGAAGTGTTTATTATCATCCTCAATTTAGAGGGAATTGCATCTCAGAGAGGTTAAAGGATTTGCCCAAGGTCACACAGCTAAGAAATGGGGAAGGGGCCTGAAAACCCAAGTCTGATTTGAAAGATGTCATGTTGTGGGTGGTGTGGCCTCGGGTAACCTAGAGATGTGGGGATCCACCTTGGTCGGGGGATAATAGGGGAAGGAAGCCTGAGCCCGGGGAAATTCCACCTGTGCTTATGGGGGGGGGGGTCCCTACTTGGGCTGCAGGGCAGACAAGTGACAAGCTGCAAATTGAATTGAGACCAAGGGCAGGGACGAGTTGTCCCCTGTATACCCAGCGGGGCCCATTCAGAGAAATGACAAGGATCTATGGACCCTCAGGAGAGCTGAGAAGCTCTGGTTGATCTTTGAGTACGTGGGGGGGGAGCATGCTGGGGAGCTGCGGCTGCCAGCCCCATTAGCACCACCATCATTATCCCAGATTTATGTGTGCATAATCCTCCCCCCCATCCCTGGAACGCTCCGGCATCTCTCCTGGCTGCAAACCCGACGCCCCCGGAAAGAGCTACGGAGCTGCCCGCCAACGGGCCATTAGCGTGCCTGGAAGGGGGCTTTGGGGGAGGGAGCAGTCAGCAGTGAAGAGGAGGTGGCCGGGAGAAGGGGAGGGCGGCGGGAGCTGGAAAGGATGGGAGTGAGGTGGCAAGATGTTAGAGTAAAAGGGATAGAGACGGGACCGGGAGCGGGGAGGCACTGCGGGGTGGGTGGGGAGACACGTGTCCCAGGGGGCAGGGCCGCACAGAGCGGACCCCAGGGGCACCCGAGGGTCACCTGCGCCCTTTGTGGCCGAGGCCTAGGAGGGACTCTGCTTGGTGTCCTGAGCCCAGGAGTTGCTAGAATGCCACGTGCGGGGCCCCTGGTTCAGAGAACCAGCGCCCCAGGCCCACGGCGTCCTCCTAGGCAAGGAGCCCCGGGATCCGGGGTGAGGGACTCCGGCTGGGGGGCAATGATTCCCCACCATCCCCGGGATGGGGCATGGGCCCCTCCCCCTCGCCCTTCGGTGCTAAAGGCCCCTCCCTGCCGGGGGAAATCAATGCCACGAGAATGTAAGATTTCCAAGCGGGCGGGGTTTGGGGGGGAGGCTTCATAAAAGAGGCATTGTTTCCCCGGTTTGCTCCCGGCTCCCTCCCCAGCATCCTGCAAGATGGCGGCGGCCCCAGGGAGGTTGCGGAGACCAGCCCCGCGACGGGGAGGGGGCGGGGGGCGGGGGCGGCCTCCTCTCCTGCTGGGGTAGGTGGGGAGAGAGGCCGGGATGCAGGGATGAAGGGGGGAGAGAGACGGGGCGGGGGGAGGGGAGGCCGGGCGGCTGGACGAACGCTGGGGAGGCGGAGCCAGTCAGGGAGGTCGGCCGGGCGCGCGGGGAGGGGGGGCTGGGCGCTGGGCGAACGCTGGGGAGGCGGAGCCAGTCAGGGAGGGGGGCGGGCCGGCGCGGGAGCGGGAAGGCAGGGGCTCGGCCGGGCGCGCGGGGAGGCCCCGCGGGCAGGGGAGGGGAGAAGGGAGGTGGGGGCAGGGGGCCAGGAAGGAGGCAGGCCGGGCGGGAGGAGGAGGAGGGAGGAGGAAACGGGGTGGCGGGGTGGCGGGGTGGTGGGGTGGGGGAGAAAAACGCAGCGAGGGAAGAAACCTGGACCGGAAGGAATGGAAACCGCCCCCTCACTCCCCCAGCGGCCCGCAGGCCTTAGGCTACACCCTGTCCTGCGGGCAGGATCTCCTGGTTCCTGTGCCTTCCCCCACCCCCGCGGAGATGAGCCAAGGTCCCCCTTCGCCAGACGTGGAGGCATGCGCACCCCATTGTCCCGGCACCCCAGCACCGGGGGTGTCAAACTGAGAAGGAGACCGCCCATCCCGTCCCCATCAAGCTTCCCCTGGGCAGATGTCATCCTCCAACCCCGCTTTGCTTCCCTGTGGCCGGCAAGGGACAAGACCCCCACTGACTCCCAACTCACGGCCTCGAGGCTAGACCCCAGAGAGCCCCCCACTTCCTTTAGCACAGGAGATTAGGGTACATCTGCACGAACCCTACCTTGTGGAAGGCAAGATGAGGTTCCAGAAATGGGAAACTGAGGCAGAAGAGACCCAAGAACACAATATTGACCTCCTTCTCCCTCAAGGATCCCACCCTTGGCCCAGGCCACCGTCAGAACCCCCTCCTCTTTGCCTGCTCCCCCATCCTGCGTGGGCAAACATGACTGTTTCAAGGCCCCCCCATTCCAACCTCCTGCTTCACCATAGGGAGCTCCCAAATGCCTGAAAATATCTTTAAATTAGGAAAAAGAGCTAAGCCGCCAGGGTCCTTTGGTCTATTAAAGGAGGAGCAGAGGCCAGTGGCACCCCCTCCCCCGTACTCTGGTTTTGCATTTGAAGCCCTGTCGGCAGATCAGCTGGAACAATGAAGGGATCTGCCTAGCCGGCTCCAGCTGCTTCCTGTTCAGTGGGCCTGTGCCCCCCTGCCAGGTGTGCCAAAATTAGGATGGCTCCCTTCTTGCTCTTTTCATCCCCCCCCCCACCCCCCGGGGCGGCTAGAGCCTCTGAGGCGCTAATGAACCTCCTGGAGCTGTCTTCCTTTAGGCAGAGCAGTGCCTGGAAATCAGAAATGTGTTCTCGAAGAACTTGCCCCCAGGATGGAAAGTATTCCTGCACCACGCTCACTGAGGGTCTTCATGCAGCACCCTCCTTAACCCCCTCCAATCTCTAGGTCCTGAAGACAGTCACCTCCTCCAGGCAGCCCTCCCAGCCTGCGGGGAGTTGCTCTGTGCTCTTTCTCCTGGGCTTGAGCAATGGGATACGACTGCCTGGGGGTCAGATCCAGGCCCCACCTCTTTTCTGGCTCAGAGCTTAGGTTTCCCTATTTGTCAAATGAGGGTAATGATGAAAACCCATATCATGACTTTTATGTTCCTGAAAGGAAGTCATACATGCAAAGTGCGTACAACAACCCCTAGAAATGTTCCTGTAGCCGCACTGGAGGGGCGGGGGCGGGCTCCCCCCACCCCTCTGAGCCCCAGACACATGTGATGTGCTCCCACCCCTGGGCTTCCTTCTAGAAATTGGCTGTTCCTTCTGGATATTCCCACAGCTCCATCCTCCCTTTATTCAGGACCCTACTCATGACATCTCCACAGAAGGAAATTTTCTTGCCACTCAGCTCAAGTGGCCTGTCTTACTGCCTCCTGGCATTATACTACTCACCTGAGCTCAGGCTCTGGAACAAATCCTGGCTTCAGTTATTGGCTGTGTGACCTTAGGCAGATTACTTAACTTCTCAGAGCCTCGGTTCCCTTATTTATAAAATGGGGATAGTGGTAAACCTACCATATACAGTTATTGGGATGACCTAGTGAATAGCCCTTAGAACAGTGCCCAGTCCCACGCTGTTATTCCAGAACGAATATTGTTTGCATTATTCCCAGGTACCCTCCCCAACTAGAATGAAAGCGCTCCTGAGGGCTAATACTTCAGGGGTAGTATTCATTTTATTCACTGTTGTATCCTCAGTGCCCACATGGCATGGCGCACAGTAGGTGCTCCATAAATATTTGATAAATGAATGACAAAATGAGGTCCTGCTGGACCTGAGTCTTGTTTTCTCATCTGTCAAATGGGATGATAATAGCATGTTTGTCAAAGATGTTGAGGATGCTATGGGATAAATGCTGCTGTTTGGTTTTAGGTATAATTCACATTGAACCTAGAGCAAAACACCTGGTATTTGGAGAGCGTTCATGTACCTGATCTAGATTTAGAGGCAGGGAGAATTGGGGGAGACACACTTTATTGCCTCCAACACTCACTCTGGTTTTCTTTCTAGGCAAATAGCACTTGCTCATTGAGCAGCAATGTGCCCTGTTCTGTGCTTGCCTTCCAGCCTGCCTTGCTTCTAGGGGTGGTGGAGTGACACACTTCCGGCCAATGAGACCCAAGCAGAAGTCAGCTGGGCTGGGGGCAGGGGTGGGTGAGGGGCTAGAACAGGGTGGGAACGTATTACCTGAATCTTAGTTGCTTCACCTATAAACTGGGGATTAAAAACAGCAACTTGCTGTGGGGGGCATCATGTCAGTGACCTAGAGGACATCTAGGTGACCAGGGGAATCTGGACGGTGCTGGCCCTGAAGCCATCTAGCTGCTGGCCTCCAGCAGCACCACATATGGAACTCAGATTGTCTGGCGAGGGAAAAGCAACCTTTTTGTTTAAGCCACTGCGGCTCGGGTGTTTTGGTGCTTACAGCCCAATGCATTCCCAAATGATGGTATCGAATTTCTCTGGATTGGTAAAAATGCTCAGGACAGGGTCACTGTTTTCGGCTTTTTCTTTGTTTTTAGTTAGCAGAATGTAGATTGCAGCTGTGGCACGGCAACATAAGAAAGGGAAGAGTAGATACATTTATCTGGGTCCCTGTGCAGCCCAGAAAGAGGGGACAAGAGGCTGTCTCTAAGAGAATTATAGGGTGACTTGTAAATTAATAAATAGATGTTTATTAAAGATATGTGGAAGCCCTAACCCCCAATACCTCAGAATGTGACCTTATTTGGAAACAAGGTTGTTGCAGACAAGTTCCGTTCAGATGAGGTACTGCTGAAGCGGGGTGAACCCTAAACCAATGTGACTGGATTATAAATTCATTCTGAAAAATAAAAAACAAAACTCAGATGCAGATACACTTAGAGAAGGCCGTGTGACAATGGAGACAGAGACTGGAGTGATGTGTCTCCAAGCCAGGGAACACCAAGGATTGCCAGAAGCTGGAAGAAGCAAGGAAGGACCCTCCCTGAGAGCTTCTGGAGGGAGCCTGGCCCTGCTGACACCTTGATCTTGGATGTTTTGGCCTCCAGGACTCGGAGGGAATAAATTTCTGTTGTTTTAATTCCCCCAGTTTGGCACTTTACTACAGCAGCCATAGAAAATGAATACAGGAAGTGCTGAGAGGCGGAGCAAAAGGCGTGATGAACCTCAGCAGCGTGACCTGAACCATTTGCCCGCTCCTGGCCTTTGTATGTTTCAGCACCTTCTTCAGGCCCAGGTCACAAAGATAGATGAGGAGGGTCCTCCATCCGTGGACACAGCAGCATCACTCCATGGGCCTGGAATACCTTGCAGACTCCCAGAATCTCCAGGTAGAATTAACAAGTGCCAGGTACCCCCAACACAGGTGTAGGTGACTATTGTCATCACTGTGGATTTAAGTTTATTGATGCCCTTGTCTCCCCAGCTAGGCTGGGACCTCCCTGAGGACAGGGAATGGCCCTTTCTTTGGTGCCAGATAGAACTACCTTCTGGACAAAACCAAGGGATGGAAACCCACTTAGGTTTCTGGGCTCTCAAAAATGCCCATCTGGTGGAAAACAAGAGAATGAACATGTAGGACATGAGCTGAATCTCAGTGAAGCCCCAGCAGTGGTGTTGCAACTGCCTGGGTCCAAATCCCAGCCCTGCCTGGGACTGGCTGAGTCACTCTTAGACAGTGGCTTTATTGCTCTTTGCCTCAGTTTCCTTGACTGTACAATGGGGACAATGACAGACGTACCTTGTAAAGCCACTTCAAGAACCAAGTCTTTAATCAATTTCAAGTTCATTTTTGTGAGTGGTGAAAGAGAGGGGTCTAGTTTCATTTTTTTCTTGCAGGTGAATACCCAATTTTCCCAGCACCATTTATTGAAGTGACTGTCATTTCTCTAATGACTATTTGTGGCTCCCTTATCAAATATTAGTTGACCAGATATGCATGGGTTTATTTCTGGGCTCTCAATTCGGTTCCATTGGTCTATGTGTCTTTTTAAAATGCTAGTACCATACTGTTTTGATGATTATAGCTTTGCGATATGGTTTGAAATCAGGAATCATGATGCCTCCCTCATTGTCCTCCATTCTCAGGATTGCTCTGGCTCATTTCAAGAATTAAATGACATAACGCCTGTCTGGCACTCAGAAGTCAGGGGCATACAGTAAGTGCCTAATGAGTGCTGGTCCCACACATGGGCAGGCAGCACTAGCTAAGGGCATGCACAGAGGAAGAAGTAAGGCCAGAGAGCTCTCCCTAGAGGCTAAAAGATCAGTACTAGTGGCCTCCCAACCCCCTCCTTATATAACTCTCTTCCCAATACAGGTGCCAGAAGGGTTATGAAAGAGACCCAGTCTAGCCTCACTTAACCCCTGCAGTCATGCCATCATTACAGAGCACCTACTGTGTGACAGTATCTGATTTATGATTTGAAAGCCCTTGGATGGAGATTAGTGGGAAGGAGATACTTTTTAGAGGTCTTAATGAAAGACAGAGAGCCAAGGATGGCTTGACATGAGCTGGTGGCAGTGCAGGGGGATGGGGAGAGGTATATGAATTTAGGATAGATTTACAGTTGAACTTGACAGTCTTTGCTAATGGACTGGAAATGACACAGAAGAGAGAGTTGGCAGTCTAAAGTGATACAATAGATGGTTTATTAATCACTGTTTATGTGCCCTCCTCCAGGTCCCTGTGGCACTCAGCATTTCCAGTTATTTATCACCATGTAACAGGTGACCCCCAAACCTAGCGCGTTTATTATTTCACAGTTTCTGGGGGTCAGGAATCCAGGAGTGGCTTCAGCTGGCTGTCTCTGGCTCAGGGTCTCTCACAGAGCAGCAAACCAGATGGTGGCCAGGACCATGGTCTCATCTGAAGGCTGGACTGGGGAGGATCTGCTTCTGGACTCCCTAGTTGTTGACAGGATTCAGTCCCTCACTGGCTGTTGGTCAGGCATCCCCTTCAGTTCCTTGTCTTGTATGGCTCTTCATTGGGCAGCTTATAACCGAGCCCTGGGTTGCCTCCAAGCCAGTGGAAAGGAAAGTGAGAGAGACCATCTAAGATGGAAGCCACAGCTTTTCTGTAACCTAATATCATAATTGACATCCTAACCCCTTTGCCACATTCTGTGGGTTAGAAGAAAGTCATGGAGCCTCATCCATACCCAAGGGGAAGCATGGGGATGGTTGGGGACCATTGAGAGGCTGCCATGTCCATCAGTCCAATGGCTTCATACCCCCAGCACTTGCAAATCTTTGCCTGGTGCCCGGTGGCTGTAGAGGGAAGTCAAGCTTGCATGGGGGTAGCCAGAAGTTCTGCTAGCATACCTCAACCACTGAAGACTGGGAGTTGGTGGATAAACAATCCAGCTCCCTGACCCCTCATATATGATAACTCAGAGGTCTCCACAGGGATTAAGTCCGAGATATCCCAGTATTCCTGGTCACAAGCACACTCTTTACTGGCTGCCCTTCCTCTCCTCTCCCCACTTCTCCTCCCCTAGGGCTTCCTGTGATTGCCTCCCAGGTAAACGACTTGTGCTCAGATTGGGGTGTCTCAGGGTGGACTTCTGGGGAACCCAATTGTGTTCATTTCCTAGCGTTGCTGCAATAAATTACCACAAACTCAATGGCTTAAAACACAGAAGTATATTGTCTCATGGTTCTGGAGAACAGAAGTCCAAAATCAAGGTGTTAGCAGGTCTGTGCTCCCTCTGGAGGCTGTAGGGAGAATCCTTCCTTGCTTCTCTCCTGCCTGTTGGTGGCTGCTGGCAATCCTTGGTGTTCCTCAGCTTGTAGCTACATCACTCCAGTTTTTGCCTCTGTCTTCTCCATGTGTCCTTTCTTCCTCTTAGAAGGACATATCTTGTCATTGGATTGAGGGCTCACTCTAGATCCAGTATGATATCATGTCTGGGTCCTTAGCTAATCCATCACAAAGATCCTATTTCCAAATAAGGTCACATTCTGAGGTTCCAGGTGAACATGGATTTGGGGGAGGCTATTTTCCACCCACTACACCAATGGAGAACAACAGGGGTGCTGTAGGGAAGATGGGGGAGGTGCTGATCTGGGGCGAGTGGTGGGGTCAAGAATTCTGTTTCACAATTTGGTACTGGCACAGAGAACAAGACCCATAGAACAATGGAACAGAATAGAGAGCCCAAATACAAACCCACACATATGTGGTCAGTTAATATATGGTAAAAAAAAAAGCCATAAATACACAATGGGGAAAAGACAGCCTCTTCAACAACTGGTATTGGGAAAACTGGACAGCTATATGTAAGAGAATGAAACTGGATTACTGTCTAACTCCATACACAAAAATAAACTCGAAATGGATCAAAGACCTGAATGTAAGTCATGAAACCATAATACTCTCTTAGAAGAAAACATAGACAAGAATCTCCTAAATATAAGCATGAGCAACTTTTTCCTGAACACATCTCCTCAGGCAAGGAAAACAAAATAAAAAATGAACAAGTGGGACTACATCAAATTAAAAAGCTTCTGTACAGCAAAGGACTCCATCAGCAGAACAAGAAGGCATCCTACAGTATGGGAGAATATATTCATAAATGACTCATCTGATAAGGGGTTGACATCCAAAATACATAAAGAACGCATACACCCCAACACCCAAAAAACAAATAATCCAATTAAGAAATGGGCAGAGGACCTGAACAGACACGTTAGTCCCTCCCTGCTTCTGACCTGCAGATAAGGGAGGGGACACGGTGAGATATCAAAGATCCGAAAGGACCAGCCAGGGGACTCGAGGCTTAACAGCACAAGAGTGGTGCTGAGAGGGCATCCTTCATAGTTATTGAGCAAATAAATGTTAACAACAATAGAATTCTGTGTGGGGGGCTTAATACACAATCATTAACTAACTCTAAACTTAATTCTCGGCAGTCTCCAGTCTCCTGGGGCGTGACGTTCCTACATGGTAAACAATGCAAGGCAGTCACATCACAGAAACTGTTTTGTTCTTGTTTGTTCTGTTCTTGATCACGCATCAAGAATTACAGGAAAAATAACCAAGTCAAATATGATTATACATTTGATTTCATACTTGATATATATATTAATCCCACACAGACACTTCTCCAAAGAAGAAATATAAACGGCCAACAAGCACATGAAAAGATGCTCCACATCACTAATCATCAGGGAAATGCAGATTAACACCACCATGAGATACCACCTCACACCAGTAAGGATGACCACATCAAAAAGACAAGAAATAACAAGTGCTGAAGAGGATGCAGAGAAAGGGGAACCCTCCTACACTGCTAGTGGGAATGTAAATTGGTGCAACCATTGTGGAAAGCAATATGGAGGTTCCTCAAAAAACTAAAAACTGAAATACCATTTGACCCAGGAATTCCACTCCTAGGAATTTACCTGAAAAAAATGAAGCCCCTGATTCGAAAAGACATATGCACCCCTATGTTTATCACTACACTATTTGCAGCAGTCAAGATATGGAAGCAACCTTAATGTCCATCAGTAGATGAATGAATAAAGAATATGTGGTACATATTCACAATGGAATATTATTCAGCCAATAATAGAAAAGACATCCTGCCATTTGCAACAATAGGGATAGAGCTAGAGGGTATTATGCTCAGTGAAATAAGCGAAGTGGAGAAAGACAAGTACAAAATGATTTCGCTTATTTGTGGAGTATACAAACAAAACAAAACAGAAGGAACAAAATAGCAGTAGACTCACAGACCCTGGGAAGGGACTAGCGGTTACCAAGGGGGAGGGGTTGGGGGGGTTGAGCGGGGAGGGGATAAAGCGGCACAATAATTCACAATCACAATATTAAATTGGTCATGGGGACATAGTACAGCACGGAGAATACAGTTAATGATTCTGTAACATGTTACTACATTGATAGATAGTGTCCACACTAGAGGGGGTAAGGATTTAATAATATGGTAACTGTTGAACCACTGTGTTGTATATTTGAAACCAACATAAGATTGTATATCAATGATACTTTAATTTTAAAAAAAAAGAATTCTGTTTCAGATATGCTTCTTGGGCATGCCCACCAGGCTTCCAAGTGGAGACCTCAGGGTGGAGTGGGGGCAGCAGAAGGTCCACAGAGAGGTCTCAGCTGGTGAGTTTAGATGCAGGAGAGAAGAAGCTCTTCGTTAAGGTCAGGGGATGAGGAGGAATCAGCGGAGGACACAGAGAAAGGGCAGCCAGGAAGGTGGGTCTAGGAGGCTGAGGCAAGACCATCAGCTGTGGCCGAATGGAGCCTTTCCCTGGGCTAGGATGGACAGAGGATCAGAGGAAAGCGGCTGGACTGGGGAGAAAGGACAATCTTGGAAGGCCTTGCTAGGAAAGGGAACGTACGAGCTTCCTGGCTGTTGTGACAAATAGCCCCGCACTGGGCGCTATTCTTCAAAAGAACTGAAAACAAAAACAAAAACAAAACAAAACAAACCCCCACAGAAATGTATCCTCTCTGTTCTGGAGGCCAGAAGTCCAAAATTAGTAACACTGGGCAGAAATTTAGGAGGCCCTCTGGAGATTCTAGGGGCGAATCATTTCTCCCCTTTTCCAGCTTCTGGCAATTCTTGGCTTGTGGCTGCAGCCCTCGGATTTCTGCCTTTCCTCTTCATGTGACAGTTTTCTGCCTCCTGTGTCTTTTTTCTGTTTCCTCTAAGGACACTTACTGGGTGTTGAGCCCATCTGTGTAATTCAGGATGATCTCATGCTGAGATTTTTAACTTAATGACATTTTGCAAAGACCCTTTTTCCAAATAAGGGCCTAGTCCCTGGTTCTGGTGGTGGTTCTTAGGGGCTGCCATTCACAGGGAGGAAAGGAACAGGGTTGAGGACAGGAAGGGATGGGAGGGTGACCCCGGTAAGCCAAGTGACCTCTCAGTGGTGCTGTTTCTGAATCAGCAAAATAAAGACTGTCATTGACCTTGAGACTAAATATGCACAGGGCTCTCATGGCCCTATATCAATACAGGAGGTTGCCCAGAAATAGGGTGAAAGCCCCCAGGATCTCGGAACTCAGGCCCGAGACACACACTATTCCTCAGCACCCCACCTGGCCCCTTTGTCTACACTGGGTCCCTTGACTTTTGTCCTAGATTTCAGCCTGTCCCACATCCTCTCAAGCCTCCAGATGTCTGTCCAGGAAGCTCCCTCCACCCAGATGGCCTCCTCTATGGCAACTCTGTCTGTCTGACCGTTAGGTTTATCTGGAGGATTCCTTGGTTCCCATAACTGTAATTACATAGTTTTGCACAATTATTTTTAACACTGCATTCCCACTTTCTAGAATGTAAGCCTGGGGAGAGCAGGCGCCTGGGAGACCAGTGTCCTCTTGCAACCTAGCTCAGGGACAGCACATAGTAGGTGCTCAATAAATGTGACTGGAAGGTTTCTGGATGAATTCCTTTGTCTGGATGATGGGGGTGCGCTGGGCCTCAGACCAACATCTCCCAACCAGACAGGTCACTTGGTTTCTAAGCAGGATGTTCTGGAATCTTCTCTGAGGTGACAGGCATACTGTACACACACACACACACACACACACACACACACACACACACACACACACACACACATGGAATGAGCACTCCATCCCCAATTTTTCTACCAAATATTTTTTCCTGGAGCAGAAAATGCACCATTATTAAAACAACACCGCTACCGGCGGGAAAACCCATTTGCAACGATTTATATCACGTCACTGCGGCTGCTGGCTGCGGAGAGGAAATGGGAGAAGCTTGGGGTTTAAGCACTGGGTGAAGAATTGTGTTCCATCAGAAGGGGAACAGATGGGTGTTTTTTCTCCCATTTCTCTCCCTGCTTGGGCTGAAGTCAGGAATCCATGTCAGCGCATGGGTTTGTTCTTGGTGGTTTAATGACAGTGACTCTGGTGAGGAGGAGGACAGACAGGCTGGTTGGCCTCAGGAGGAATGGCTTGGGGCCCACTGAGACCCCCTGCCTGTTGCCTGCTCTGCGTCCAGTGGGTCGCCTGATCTGAGCCCCTTCCTCAATCACCTTTTAATTTTTGCATTTTCTTATCTCCACTTGGGATTTTCCGTTCCCTTTATTTCCTCCCTCATTCATTGGCTCTGTCCTCCAAGGCAGGGCCATGTCCTGGCCCTTAATCCCTAGTGGGGAACATACAGCAGTTGCTCAAACATCCAGACATGGGCTAACCCACCACTACCCCATGCATCCTACGACTTTATTTATGCCTCTGTCCTCCCCACAGGGAGAGGCTGTTCCGTTTCACCCATTTATGCATCCATGGGCCTTCCACCCTCAAAGAAAGGCTGATCCACAGCTAGCTTTGGTGGGGGGATGGAGATGAACATTACTGAGTCATTCGGCTGTTTAAAAGCCATTGGCGGCTTCTCTCCTTTGATTCAAAGCTGAAACCTGTCAGTGGCTCCACTGGTCCTTCCCAAACTAGACCCAAAACAGCTCTTTGGTGTCATCACACAGCACCTGGACCACAGACCCTTCCTAGCCTAACCCACCAGCCAAGCCCTGGTCCCCATCTTACCCATAATGCTTTGCACTGCCACCTCTCTGCACACAGTTCCACACCTGGATGCCCTGCTAGACAACCCCCTCCTGAGCCTGGGGGTTTGACACCCAGAGGCCAATCTCGTCCACCTGTGTAATTTGCTTGGCCCCAGACGTGGTTTTAAAAAATTGTAACGAGTTGCCAGCTATTAGATACCAGGCAACTATTGCATAAACATCCAGATTCCTGGCTTTCCATCAAAAGACACAGCCTCTGAAAAGCTGAGGCCACACTCCCAGCAGGGGGTGGCACTGTGGCATGCAACAGGGTGGTCCCCCGAGAAGAGAGGAGGCAGGATTGCCAGTTCTCATGTGGTGAGTGGTTAAGGGGACTCTGGACGCAGACTGCCTGGGTTGGACTCACTCAACCTTCCTTTTCTGGAATCTTCCACTTGCCCACCTGGAGTGATTTCCTTGCTCCACCTAGCCTGGTGTCCTGGGAGGCTGGGCTGTGCGGACCCCACCAATGAGCAACCAGATTCTCAGCCTTGGGTTGGGTCTGGCCATTGAAGACCCCTGCAGGGGGAGGGTGTGTGGTGGGTATTTACTCCCCAGTTCAGCCCCTTGCCCCATGATCCCTTTGAGCCAGCGGCATCCCTGTCAGAGGCCACAGGTCCTGGCTATCCACCTGGCCTGCACTGTTCCTAGGCTCTGACAACTGCTCCCTCCCCTCCCCTCTCAGACCTAGGGGTGCTAACAGCTCCCTGTTTTCACAAGCCCAAGGAGTGGCATTAGTCCTTATGGTTCCCTACATCTGTCCACGGTTTATAAATCCCTGTGCTTCAGTCAACCCACCTGGTAAATGGAGATAATGGTAGTACCTGCTTCTAGAGTTGATGTGAGGATTAAACGAGTTAAAACCGTATATGGAAAGGGCTTAGCAAGTGCTGATAAATGTTAATAATCATTATGTTTTGCCACAGTCCCCACCATTCCATGTTATCTTCCTGACACTGAAGCTTCAGGGTCCCCACACCATTGCTGATGAGGTTGGTCTTCTTCACTTGGCTGTTTGGTGTGTTTCTATTACCTGCTGTGTCCTGTAGGTTGAGTTGTGCTCCAGGCCCGGCTCTGGGTTGTCGCCTCTCCTGTGAAGTTCCCAGGCAGCCCTCCACCCACTGCATATCTGTCCCTCGATGCTCTCCTGCATTAACGGTGACTCCAGCATATTGGAACAATCAGTTCGTGTATTTGCCTTCCTGGCTGTCGCACAAGCCACTGCAGGGTCATCATAAATGTTTGTGCAATTGAATATCAGGGCTTGTATTCAGTTTCCTAGGGCTGTTGTAACAAAGTATCACAGACAGGGTTGCTTAAAACAAGAAATTGATTCCTTCACCGGGTGGGGACCAGAAGCTGATGTCAGGGGGGCCAGACAGTGAGTCCCTTCAGATCCATCTAGGGAAGGGGGCTCCCTTCTGGTGGCTCTTGGCTCATGGCCACAATGCCCTTGCCTCTGTCTTTACATGGCCTTCTCCTCTGGCTTCACCCCCTCTTGTCATTGGATTTAGGGCACACCCTAATCCAGGCTGATCTCACCACAAAATCCTTAATTACATTGGCAAAGGCCCTTTTTCCAGATAAGGTTCCATTCACAGTCATTATCTTGCGGGGACCACCACTGAGCCCGCTATAGGCCCCACAGCTTTCTGGAGTCTTTGCTTTCTTGCTTTCTCTCTTCATTCATTCAGTTTTTTGAAGGTAGTGGAGACCCAAGCCCTCGACTCCCACCCTCTGCCCCCGGGCACACAGTGCAGATGGCGGGGGAGGGCTTCGGGCCAGGAGGGAGGGGGAGGTCCAAATGTCACCCGTGGCCCTCAGGAAGTTGTCTGTGGGCTCTGGGGTAGCTGGGGTGAGCCCTCCATCTTCCCTCAAGCTTGCAGAGAACACCCCAGCACGCTGAGCAGCGCTTTGTCATTCCTCCGTGGCAGCCTGGGGCTGGGTGAGCAGTTGTCATTTCTCTTCCACATGTCAGAGCTCTGCATTCCCTTCAACAGTTCGTGGCTGGCCTCTGACCTGCCGGCTGATTTCTTTCCAGGGCTGACAGGTCGGGTTAAGAGGGAGCGCTCCCCTGAGCCAAGACACACTTTGTTTTGCCTCCGAGTCGCCTCAGCCTGCCCTCACCCAGAATGCCCACAGCTCGGCTCTGCACTTTCTCCGGGATGGTGATGTCTCACCTTCCCATCAGCCCCTCCCTCCACTGCAAAATGGCCAAGCTGGCCCTAGGGACCTATAGTGTCTCATACAGCCTGTGTAGGCTAACTTTCTTCTTTATAATTCCTTTTTTGAGGCATAATTCATGGAACAGAAGATTAGCCATTTTTAAGTTTGCAGATTCGGTGCATACTCCAAGTCTTGTGCAACTAACACCAATATCTAATTCCAGAACATTCCCATCACCCCAGAGGAGACCCCATCCCCATGAGCAATCACTCTCCATCCTCCTTGCCTAGCCTCTGGTAACCATGGACCTGCTTTCTGTCTCTATGGATTTGCCTGTTCTGGATATTTCATATAAATGGAGCCATACAATCTATGGCCTTTTGTGTCTGGCTTCCTTCCCTTGGCATATTTTCGAGGGTCATGCACCCTGGAGGGTTAACTCTTTTATTGTAAAGCACATACTTCTTAGGAATACAGCTCTGAATTTTAAAAATATGTTTCACCATGCCACTGCCACCGAGCTCCAGATAAAGAATATTCCAGTACTGCTTTCCAGTAAGTGTCCTGCCGTGAAGTATCACTTTCCCAGAGGTCCTCACCTAAAGGGGACTGTGCCCCCCCAAAAGGAAATTTGTCACAACTGGGGATATGCTACTGGTATCTCATGCAGAGAGACCAGGGAGGCTTCCTTCCAATGTACAGGACCTTCCCCCACAGCAAAGAATCAACCAGCCCCAAATGTCAATGGTCCACAGTCAGGAAAACTTGGGTTCCCCTGATACCACAGGTCACTTCTGCCTGCTTTGAAGGTCATGGGAATGGGGTCGTGCAGCGTATCATTTTCGTATCTTCTGCTCTTGCTTAACAGTATCTTCAGATTGCCTCATGCACAGCACTGGACATGCATTCACGATTTGTTCTTTTTCACTGATGTTGTCGTATTCCACTGTGGGAATACACTCCCAAGTTAGTTTCCATTTGCCAGTCCCTGGTCATTCGGTCGGTGTCCAGCATCTGGCGATAATGAATGAAGCTGCCGTGAACATCCGTGTCCCTGTTTTTTGAGGGGGCATAATGGGCCTGTTCTCATTGGGAATAAATTCAGGAATGGAATTGCTGGGTGAGAGCAATTTAACATTAGTAGATCAGTGTGTGATAGTCAAAGCTCAGGGAATTTTGCTCAAAAATCCTGACTTCTGGCTTTTCTTGAAGAATCCATTCTGGCAACTCGGAGCCTGACTTTCCACGTGGTAGCACTCAGCTGGAGCTGAGTAGTCACAAGCAGTTACCCGATTAAAAGGAGGGTGCATTTCCAGCTCCCCACAGCTGCCACCCTCCCTCCTCACTGCCTCACACCTGCCCCATTCCTACGTTTTTGTACCCTGGTTGGCATTTGGCTTTGCAGCTCCTGTCCTGGGCCCGTGCAAGGTTGGGGGTCACTTTCTACCTTCCTGTGGTCCTGACCTTGACCTCTAGGGGACCCCTCAGCTCTCTTCTCATCTCCCAGTTCCACCATCTCACTGAGCCTTCAGCCTCTTCAGACAAGCCTCAGGCCTCGCCACTCCCTATTGCCCTACTGCAGCCTAAACCCTGCGGGCATTGTTCTTGGCAATATCCTCAGAACCTCCTCTCTGCCCAGACCACTAGAAGGTCCAGGGTCTTCTATCTTTCAGATGGCAGTTTCCTGCTCTCTGCTTATGGGTCACTTCCCTCGGGCAGGCTTCTCTGGGACCCCCTGGCTGGGGGGGCCCCCCAGGTGTACTGTCCCACAGTCCCTACCTGTCTTCCACCCCCCACACTAACACTGACAAGTCCTTGCCAGCTCCTGGCCAGCCAGGACTGCAGGCGTCTCCTTGATTGGCATTTGCCCCCACCCAGCTCAATGCACAGTGAACACTGGCCATGGGGCATGGGGCATGAAGCAGACGGAGGGCAAACGCTCTGGCCAGGTTGAATAAACCACTTACCTGACCATATCTTCTGCAGAAGCAAGCTGGGCTCCAAGGACGAGCTTGGCATTCCCACCTCACTTCTCAGAAGCTCCTTCTCCATTGCTGGCCCAAGGGGTCAGGGTCTGAGATTCCCTCCACCCCACATCCATACCAGCCAAGGCTGGCAAAGTGCACATCCCCTTCCCGGGGTCCTTAACTCCCCACAGGCCAGGCCCACCCCCCACCAGCCCAGCCATCCCCCTGCCCTGTTCACAGGTACCGGTCAAGTTCCCAAAGTCATTCTTCACCTCCAGGATTCCTCACCGACTCCTCACCTGCTCACCTGTCTCCATGCCCCGGGTGGTTTCCTCCCAACTCCGCTATTGGCCAGGCCCCCTGCTCTCCCTGCCTCACACCTGCACTCTGCCGTCTCCTTCCCCTCTCACCTTTTCACACCTCCAAACTTCCTGTGGCCTTTTCTCTCTCCTTCCTCTCAGCAGCCGCCACCTCCGACCAGCTCAGCTCTCTCCCTTAACCCCCACTTTTCTCCTCACCCTCCAACTCCTCCCTCCCTCTGCCCTCTTGGCTCTCCTCCCTGGCCCTGCGGAGCGCCTCCTGCGCACCTGGGGGGAAGGGGTGGGGGGCCTCCTCACCTGGTTGCCTCAGAGCAGCGGGACAGCGGCCCCTAGCGGCTGGGGAGGGAAATGCAGCCCAATGGGGCACCTTGCCCCGCTGATGCCTAACTGGAAATCCTTCACTAATCCTGTCTGGACTGTGTTGGCTTCCTGGACTCTCGCTTTCCGGAAGTGTTTGCAGTTTTCAATTGTGTGGTCAAGAGGTGACATTTGAGCAATCCTGATGGGGAATGCAAAGGTTAAGTAGTCTTGCTGATCTGAGTTTAGGATATGCCTCAGATCTGACCTCCATCACCTCTCACCTGGATTGACGGTGGTGGCCACCTCCCCAGTCTCCCAGCCCTCTCAAATGACCCCTGTAATTTTGTTTTAATTGAGGTAAAATTCACATAGCATAAAAGTAACCACTACTTTAAGATGAGCAACGCAGTGGAGTACACTCTCATTGTTGGGCGACCAACGCTACTGAGTTCCAAGATGTTTTCATCATCCCAAAAGGCAACTTGTCTCTCTGAGCAGTCACTCCGCATTTCCCTTCCCCAAGCCCCTGGCAACCTCGAATCTGCTCTGCCTCTATGGATTTGCCCTTTCTTGGACGGTTCATATAAGTGGAATCATACAATATCTGGCCTTCTGTGTCTGGCTTCTTTCAGTCAGCATAGCATGTCTTCAAAGTTCATCCATGTTGTAGCCTGTAGCAGGACTCATTTCTTTTTATGGATAAATAAGATTCTCTTGTATGGATATATGACATTTTGCTTATCTGTTCACCTATCGATGTATGTTTGTGTTGTTTCCATCTTCTAGCTCATGTGACTAATGCTGCTGTGAACCTTGGGGTGCAAGAATCTATTTGGGCATCTGTTTCCAATTCTTTTAGGTACATACCTAGGAATGGACTTGCTAGATCACATGGTAATTCCCTGCTGTATTTACTGAGGACGTGCCCTTATAACCTGTTAAACATTCAAATGAGGACATGCCATCCCCCTGCTTATAACCCTTCCCCTCCACCTCCAGGCACTGAGAATCTAGTCCAAACCCTCCCCATGGCCTCTGAGGCTGTGCCTGATGGTCCCTTTGTGCTTTTCAAATAGTCCTGCCCGTTCCGACCACAGGACCTTTGTACTTGCTGTTCCCTTTTCCCGGATGGCACAGGATAGGCTCCTTCTCAGCTTTCAGGGCTCCTCAGAGAGACCCCACCCCGACCTTCGCCTAAGTCACACTCACCTATACCCAGCCTCATGCTTCCTCATTGTTCTTCCTTCACAGCATTGATCACCCTCTGAAGTTTTCCTCTTGCTACTTGTCAATCATCAGCCTCCCAGTGAAATGTAAGCTCCAGGAAGACAATGACTTTGTGTCTCTCATTTGCCATCATACCCTCGGCTTCCAGAACTGGGCCTGGAACCAGGGTCAGGACCAGGGTAAGGTAAAAAAAAAAAACAAAAAACTCGGCCATTAAATCATATTTTAATGCAATATTAAAAAAAAATAAAAATTCTTGCAAAAGAAATCCATAATGAACAAAATGTTGGAATCTTCGATACAAAGACAGCATCAGTACTCCTGACTTTTTCCCTTTTCCCTGAGGCCACCCAGAATCCACTGTCACCCCCCTGTCACCTCTCATCCTACTTCCAGCATCAACCATGGATCACACTAGTGCAGTCACCTCCTCCCTGGTCTCCCAGTTGCTGGTCTTGCCCCCCAGCCCCCCAGCAGCAGCCACAGGGCGGCTGTGAATCTGAGTCAGGGCACCTCCCTCCTCTGCTCAGAAACTTCCATCGCTCCTACCTTGCGCCAAGCAAAAACCAGAGTTCTCCCTGCAGCCCACTAGGCCAGCTCAGTCTGCCCTGTCACCTCCTTGCCCTCACCTCCTCCTTCTTTCCCCCCTCACTGAGTCCCCTCAGCTACACGGGCCCTCTCATGGATCCTATGAACACCCAGTGCACAGGCTGTTCCTTCCGCCTGGAACGCCCTTCCCCCAGATCCTCCATGACTCCTCCCTCATCTCCTCAGGTTTTTATCCAAATAATACCTTCTCAGGGAATGCTTTCCCAACTTCCCCTGTCTAAAACTGCAGCCATCACCACCACCTCGGTCTTCCTTAATTTTCTCTATAGCACTTACCATCATCTGATGTCTTATATCTTTTGCCTGATTTCTCATTTGTCTTCCTGATTAGAATGTCAGCCTCAAGAACAGAGAATCTCATCTGCCTTGTTCACTGCTGTGTGCCCAGCACCTAGCACAGGGCCTGGCACACAGGACGTGCTCAGTAAATGTTTGTTGACTAACTGGTTCCCTCACCTAAGGCAGCAACTGGAATTAATCCCCACCCCTACGCTACCCTACCAGCCCAATTCTGAGGCTTCCTTACCTTGCATGAGGGCATAGGATGGGATGGGGCTCAGACATTGTCCAAGATGGGGTACAGAGTGCCTCTAGAAGGGCCAGGGGCACACAGAACTCTACCCACATACCACTCAAGGCTCAAACAGGTTCACCATCTGCTTTCCTGGCACCTTGCTCACTTTCCAGTGCTATTCCATCATGCCTTCTGTGTCAAGAGTGGGGATGCCCCTGAGAAGGCTTCCAGTATTGTTCTGGGGGCACCAGGGTATCCTCAGTGCCTAGCACCGCACCTGCACTAAGGGCATGTACGGGGTGATCTGCATACGGATTAAATAGGAGCGGATACATGAAATGAATGATGAAATGACCCTCAGGGTTGTGCAATCGTGTGCGGAGTTGGGTCTAGGAAAAGCCGGGCCATAGATGCCTGGTGGGCGGTAGAGGTCTGAGCGTTGGCTTCTGAGTCCAGGAATGTGATTTATTCCCATTTTGTGTCCCCATCCTCACTGCCCCCACTTATTACAGGGACTGGCCCTGCACACAGGCCTAAGGAGCCCGAGGCAGGGCACCCACGGTGAGGGGTGTAGGCCTGAGGACGCAAGGCACTGGGGACAGAGAGAGGGAGGAGCGCAGCATCCAGGAGACTCAGCGTAGGCGACGGAATCAGCAAGCACAGCACACGGAGGGCACAGGTGAGCCCAGCTGTGTCTGAAGCCCAGGTGCCTGAGGTGCTAGGTGCGCAGCATGTAGATGCACGCAAGATCTGGGAGGATCAGAATGTGGGGTGCCGTAGGTGCAGGACACCCTGGGTTTTTCTGGTATGGGGTGTACAGAAGGAGGGGTACACAGAACGTGGGGCATCCCAGGCACCCAGCAAGCTGGGCGGGGGA
Source organism: Smutsia gigantea (assembly GCA_032199065.1). Taxonomy (NCBI): domain Eukaryota; kingdom Metazoa; phylum Chordata; class Mammalia; order Pholidota; family Manidae; genus Smutsia; species Smutsia gigantea. The sequence goes on from JAVSCE010017047.1 coordinate 95,000, forward strand.
GTCTCGAGGCGCAAGGTAGGGTGCGCGAAGCGAGGAGCGCCCCGGGAGTAAGAAGTAAGGCGTTTGGGGCGCGGGGCAGCCGGCGCCCCGAGGAGACTGCGCGCGCGCGATCGCGTCGGTTCCCCGAGTCCGGCGGCTGACGCGGCCTCCGCTGCGGCTGCGCAGCCGAAGGTCGGAATAGGGGTGTCTGGGGGAGCCGGGGCTTCTTCGCGTCCCCAGCCTCTGCCCATCCTTTGCCACCTGAGCCCTTAGCCTGCGAGTTCGAGAACTGGATGCAATGGAGCTGGCGAAGCTGTCCCGCTGCGATCAGGGACGCGCCGCTGACCCGGGCATTGGGAGAAGCAAGAGGGGCTGAAGGATGGCTGTGATCCTGGCAGGGATTTTTCCAAAATGAACCGCGGGTCCCCTAAAACGTGCCTCTCCTTCCTCTAGTATAAGCAAAATCCACCCCTTCTCGGAGTTTCTGGAGAATGCACGTTAGAACCACCTCCTACGCAAGCTTATAAGTTTTTAGAGTTGCTCCGCGGGGGGAGCAGGGTGGGCTGCTCAGGGCCCAGGCTGGGGTAGTGGGAGGAGACCTGGAGCCAGAGGGCTCAGGAGGTGCTCAGCTGCCCCCGGGGCTGCATGATCTTTCCTGCTTTCAATCCTGCTGGATTTCTGGATGTGAGGGGAGGGTATCCTGGTTTCCCTCGAGGCACTACCCCCATTTCCCAGCACCCCAAAGTCTTCCATTGGTCCTACCAAGTGCTGTCAATATATCTCAAGGTGGGAAATTGAGGCGTGAAGAGGTGGGATACCCTCACCCCATAACCAATCGATCAGCAGTCAACCAAATGGATGGGCTACTTTTTGCAACCACCAACCTGTATGTCTTTGGAATTTGGTCCTTCAGATCCAGCTGTAGGGCCTGGCCACCCAGATTCAAAGCTCCTGGTGCTCTGAAGCTACGGAGCCCCTGGCGTAAAGGGGAAACAAAGATGGCTCATCTACCCCCTCCACTTCAAAGTCTGGAGGCCAGATTTGGCCTAGATTCTGGGGTGTGAGAATCCCTGCCCAGTCCTGAAATGCAGGCTGTCCATAACAGGGGAGAAGAGGGCAGTGGGTTACCCCTGTTCACCCAGCCAACTAACCTGGGAGCCTGGTGCCTGCCTTTCCCTAAGTTCAGCCGCGAGGACATGCTTCTCCAAAGGGACTCTGAGATCAGGTTATTTTCTTTGCAGGTGTTCAATTTAGGCTTTTTGAGATATGTTTCCCATGTAAGTCGGCCCCAACTTTTGTATATTTGCCATCCAAGCCCTCCTATTGGTATTTCCATACTGCTTCCCGATAACTCACCCATTCTGCAAAGCCAAGCTTGGATGGCAATGCATTCTCTTTCCTGGACACACAGACAGGAGTTTGCTTCTCTCTCCATCCTGCCTATCTCCTTCCTCTATAATCCAGATCCAGATTTATCTGCACTAGCCCCAATCTCCCTACCCCCGCTTCCAGACCTCACTGTTTGCCCACTCTGGGTCTGCCAAGATTCAGCTCTGCCTTTGGACTTTGCATGAGGTGACTGCTTTACTATTCAGGCGTCACTTGGATGGACTCCTTCCCCAAGAATCCAAGCCAGGGATTTGCTCCTCCCATCCATCAGTCTCAGAATTGCGCCCATCTTTCATAAAATGGAGCCAGTAGCCTAACTTCCAGGTCCGGTCTCCTGAGATCCTAACCGGATCTTACCTCTCAGGACCTTCCTGTAGCCCACTCCCATCCCTTTTTCCCTAACCCCCAATCGGCACTTGAGTTGTCGGTTCTGCTGAGGTGCCTATTTTTGGCCTGGGGCCCGGTTTTATAGTCCCCACTGTGGATCTTGGCAGTCACAGCTCTGGTTCCGGGGATCCAAGCCGGGTCGGACTGCCTTCACAGCCCTGGAAGGGAGGTGCGGGGCTCCCTCTGTAGCCCCAGCCTGAAACCTTTCCTCGCCTCACTCGGATAGATGCCTAGGAACCCGCCCTCTTCCTTGCCCTACTTCAAGTCCACCAGCGGTAGTGCAGTTGCTAGGCTGTAACAATCCACACCGGGTTTTTGCTCTTGCTGAGTACCTAAAACTCAATTTTTTTCTTTCTTCCCCAGAGCACCCCCACCTTCCAAAGTGAGACGTTTGAGGCGTTTATAGACACTAACCTCTCCCTAACACTCCCCTCCCTGCTCCTGCAGCCCGGTCAGCTTGAGCCCTTGTCCGGTTGCCCGGGATCTTTGGCTGGGGTCTTGTCCCGTCCCACGGACTCCAGTCCTGGCTTTGTGTCCCGCCCTCGCGTCTGATTGTAGGTCTGGTCTCCCAGGGTAGCAGCTGCCTCAGCGCGTTCCCGTCGCTTCGCCCCTGGATCCTGAAGCCCCTTCTACCTGCCCGCTTTGTTGGAGCCCTCGCTCCGGATCCACTGATGCCAGAGTCCAGCCCTCTTTTTGCCCCTCCCCCTTGCACGTCGCTGCCAGGAAGACTGGGCAGCCTCAGCCTCTAAGGAGCCCCCATCCGGAGCCCCTGCCAGCCCAGGTCCCGAAAATCTAGGCCAGGTCTTGCTTGTTCCCACTGCATTAGGCATGACGCATTACTCCGTCTCCCGAGGAAGAATCCGGCACAAAATTTGCCGGCCCTGTCGCAGCTCTCCACCCCCGTTCCTCCCCTCGGTGTAATCCAACCCGGGTTTTGTATTTCTCCCTTCACCCGGCTCAGTGCCTTTCCTCTACTTTACAGCGGTCAAAGTCCGCTCCGGGTCTTCTTGGCGCCCGTCCTCCAGGTTCCCCCACACCCCCATTCCCTGTTGCAACGCAAGGACCCAGCACGTCGCCTTCCCTCTCCCAGCTTTTCCAGAGTGGCTCGAGGAGGCGAAAGGAAGCAAAGTCCAGTCCGGGTTTTCTGGCCTGCCCCTGTGCGCCCAGGCAGGTTGCGGCTGCCGGTCCCGGGCGGGGGCTCCGGCCCGGGTTTTGCGCGCGCCCGCCACCCCCCTCCCGGAACGGGTACGCGGGGGAAAGGGGCGAGCAGGCGGCTTGTCATTGCTGGTGCCGGGCGCCGGCTCGGTCCGCGCGTCCTGCGGTGCCCAGGGGCCCGGCCCGGAGCCCCTCCTCCGGCCGCCTCGGGAGCGCGCCGCCGCCGCACCCGCCTCCAGCCGTGCCCCCCACCCCCAACTCTGCGCCGCCCGCCCCCAACCCGAGTACCCCGAGGCCACTGCGGGGAGCCCGAACCGTCGGCGCAGGAGCTGTTGGCGTTGCGGCGCCCCCGCCCCGCCGTCTGCCGAGTAGGCCCCGGCGGATGGGGCCGCGCGGGCCCCAGAGCGGCACCGCCGGGCGGCGGGGGACTGCTGGGGCGCCACGGATGCCGCGTTAACCCCTCGGCCGCCGCCGCCGCCGTCGGGGGCTGGGAAGTCGCCTGGGCGCACACGTGCCGCCTCCGTCGGGGCCGCGGAGCTGCGGGGGAGATGCGGGCCTCCGCCGGCGCCGCCTCGGGGGGCTCCGCCTCGCCCCAACCCCCTGAGCTCTGACACCGCCCCTGCCGCCTCCCTCCGCGGGAGGGGCGCGGACCCGCTCGCCCCCGGCCCGGAGCCTTGGCCGCCGCGAGGGGGCCGCCTTTGGAGTGGTGTAATCCGCTTTTTTTTTTTTTTTAATTTTTGGTTGGTAGTGGCGGTGCTGGGCCGGGAGAACGAGGGGACACGGAGGCCGCACTCGCCCCGCCATCCCTCACCCATTTCGCCCCCGCTCCGGTTCCGGGAGATGTGCCGGGCGGGGGGCCCGGGTTCGCGGAGCCACCGGAGAGACCAGCAGGGCCGACCCCAGAGCAGCGCTGGTCAGGTGAGTGTCTGCGGGCCCAGAGCGAGGGGGACGCCGCACCTGGGCCAGGTGTGCGGGCTAAGGTGGGGGGTGGAGGATGGGAGCCCGGGCCTGTCCGGGCCGCGAAGGGGGATGGGATGCTGGAGCCGTGGGTCACCGCACCGAAGCCGGAGGGGAGTCGGGATCGGCCTGCCCATCACCCCCACCGGTGAGGGGGCTGCGAGAAGCGGCCCCCACGGAGCGCCGGGGTTGCGGATGGGCGGCCGCGGGGGGCCCGGCGGGGGAGAGGGGACCCTGAGTGTGCCCGCGCGTGGCTGCGTGTGCCCGCGCGCGCGCCAGCCTTTGTGGGGAAGCTGCGCGGCGGTGCCTGCGTGTCCCCGGTGCGTGTGCGCGCGGGTGCTTGGCGCCCTGTTTGTGTAGGTGTCTGGGTGTGAGCGAAGAGGGTGCGTGTGCGCGCCGCGCGCGGGCCCCGGCCCCTGGAGGAGCCGTGTTAGCGGCTGACTCCGCAGGACGCTAGGCTGTGGGGGTTGTAGGAAGCCGAGGTGCGGAGGATAGGGAGGGGTCTGAGTGTCCGGCCGGCTGCAGCCTGGTGGGGGAGGTGGGGCGCCGCTATCGGGAGGATGAGTGCAGCCTGACAGCATCTTTTTCTCCGCGGTACCCAGTTAAGCATGAGAAGCTGTCGGGTTTGTTCCACCAGGATCCCGCACACATTCGGGCTTTGAGGGTGACAGCCCTCCCCCACGTGTTCATGGGGAAGAGCAATAGGGTTCAGTTATCATCTCATCTGAGGGTCCTGGGACTGGAGTCCAGTCCAAAAAAGATGGGGAGTGTTCTCTGTGCTCCCCACCCCCATCCTGTGGCCAGAAAATGCCCCGCACAGGCATTGCTACAGTGCAGCCCTGGCTCGCATCGGAAGACAGCACCCTGGCGGCACAGTCCAGCACACTCCTGCCTCTACTTTCCAGTCTGAGTCAGCTGTCATCCTGATCCCGCCCCATTCGTGCCCAACACCTCGCGGAACCTTCCTGGTCTCCCCTCCCCCCACCATGGCAGCTGCGTGGGTGCCCCTCCATCCCAGTCTTGAGGCAGGCCCCTTTTCCTCCCGGCTTCTGCAGGACCCAGAACCTGGGTTTGTCTGCCCACATCCAAACATGTGGTGGGCCTGGGGGAGCAGGGGGAGGGGTTCAAAATGGCTGCCAAGATGGCTGGTCTCCTTCCTGCCTCTCTCTCTCCCCCCCCCCTCTCTCTCTGTCTCTCTCTCTCTGTCTCTCTCTCTCTCTCTCTCTCCTCTCTCTCCCTTCTCTCTCTCTCTCTCTCTCTCTCTCTCTCTCTCCCTCTCTCTCCCCCTCTCTCTCCCCCTCTCCCTCTTTCTGCTTGCCCTGTTCCCTTCTAGAATAGCGGAGGAGAGGGGTTGGACAATGTGGGGAGGGCGTGAGGGACACTCGTGGGTGTGTGTCTGCTCTGGGCCTCTTGACCTCGATGCTGCTTGGGGAGAAGCCGCTGGGCCCTGGGCTCCCCTCTCCAGCACCCTCAAGAGCCCGCCTGAGCTTGTAACCTGGCCGCAGACCCAGCCCCTTTGGCCTGGCCAATAGCTTGGGGGCTCCCTGCCCTCCACCTGCTCTCCTAGGCCTGGCATCCTGAATTGATTATTGGGGTGTCAGGGGGCCCCAGGGAGGGTCCGTATCGCTCATCCTGTCCATCAGCACCGTGGCCTGGGGCTGAGGAATCGGGGTAGGCCTGGGTCAGGCCCCAGCTGGGGGGCAGGTGACTTCTCCTTCCTCCCTACTCCCCTCCCACTAATGCTGAATTTATTACTTAAAAGTAGGATGAAAACAGGGAGAATAAGAGAAGGAATACAACCTTCATTATCATATCGAGAAAATTATCCGTGATTTTCCTAACTAGCAATTTGCCTGCCATGCCGTTCAGAACTGACTTGCCCATTAATTACAGAGATGAAAAATCATCTGGAAAGCGGAAAAGGGAACTAATTCGATCCCTGGCTGGCGGTAGTGGCACCCCTGCACTGAGCCACATCCGTGAGTGCCCGCCCTCTTGCTGGCCCTCCACCTTCCTCCTCCTCTCCCTCAGTGACCTCCCGCAGGGCCTAACCCCTCCCAGTGCGGTCCCTCCTGCCATCCAATGCCCCACCAGGCCCTTCTTCCCTCCCTCCAAGGGTGCCCATCCCGATACCCACCCGCAGGGAGCTGGCAGAGGCATTATCTCCAATCTTCTGAGCTGATGCTTTGGCTGCCCTTGGGCGTGGAGCAGGCGTCCAGGGCTGGAGGAGGGCCGGGAGCCAGGGACCAGAGCACCTGGGGCTTCCGAGAGGAGGTGGGAGGCAGGAGGCAGGAGACTCCATGAAGCCGGGTTTCTATTCCCAGCTTGCCCCCGGGAGCCTCTTCTCCTGAGGGCCCCCCCGCCACAGGAGGACCCAGCGGGCGCAAGGGGGAGGGGCTGCCGAGCCTTGGGCTGCTCAGGAGTCTGCATCCTGCATCCAGTGGCCCAGACTCCTGGCCTCCTGGCCTCCTTGTCTGGCGCCTCCACCTGCTTGCAGAGGCTGCCTGCTGCCTAGTGTGGTGTTTGTGACCTCCCTGCGCATCCAGGTTGATGGGAGAGCGTGAGGTGCTTCAGCCCCAGTGTGGGTGCTTGGAGGAGGGGGTGCAGATCGGGCCCCATACTGGATAGCCCTAATAAGGAGCAGAAAAAGCGGGATCCCCCATCCCTACCCACTGGCCGTTGGGGAACTGGAGCTTGAGGTCTCTGCCCGCTGCTGCTCTCTAGCCAGCGTGGCCAAGGACATGGAAGGCTCCGATTTCTGTGTGGGCTCCTCTTGAGGATCCGGTTTCCAGGTGCCAGACACTTCCCCTCCTCCAAGCGCCTCCACGGTAGGGGTTCCCTGGGTCTGAAACCCTCCCTAGGTCAGGTCTTGGCCACCCGTATTAAAGAGGAAAGTGGGGTGTCAGGGTGGGAGTGGGGTTGCTGAATAGAGGTGAGAGAGAGGGTCCAGCCACCCGTGGAATCCAGTTCTCTGTCAGATGGCTCTCTGCTCCCGTGCGTACCTGTTCTGTGTGTGATTTGGATGGTGACCTGGCTGAGCCTGCATGCCACCACTGTCCAGTGGGCTGGTCCTCTGCTCACAAGGGTGCCCTGTGTGCTGGCATTCGTGAATTTTATAGAGGGGGCGGCCCTGTGTGTTTCTGTGGCTCCATGCACGAGCAGCTGTCTGCGTCTTGTGTGCACTGGCAGGCATGCACCCAACTGTGCGCACACGGGACTCCTTGAAGTGAGGCTGGGTGCACCTCCACATGCAGTCTGTGAACACTTGCCAGGTGTTCTCATCCGGTGCCAGGTGGGGGATGCTGAGGGGACATTGCCCAGGTCCTGTTCTTACGGTGCTCACATAAGTGACTGTGGTCAAGGGGCTCATATCACGGGAGTTAGAGAAAAGGTTTTTGTATCCCCTCCAGAGTGGCCAGGATGTCAGTTGGGGAGAGACAGCCCCAGACTCCTAAGGCAGAAGTCCCTGCGTCCGGCACTATAGCAGTCCCAGGTATGGGGCAGCCGGTGGTCTGGCCCTGCACAAACCCGTCACCTCTTCCCCCTTGGCCCCTGTCTCTTTGCTGCTCTGCCAACATGCCAAGCACGATTCTACTCCATGGCCTTTGCACTGGCTGTTTGCCCACCTGGGATTCACACCCTGACATCTGCAAGGCTTTTGTTTCTTCACCCATGTCAGACGTCATGTCCCCAGTACCATTTACCCTGTTCAGCCTGTTTAAAATTGCAGCCTTGTGACTTTCCATAGCATGGATGGCTTTTTACACAGTGTGTAATTTCTGGATCTGGGGGGTCTGTTGGTTTATTGTTGGTCTCCTGGACCAACCAGGGTCTAAATGCTCAGGGAGTTTATCACTCGGTTTATCTTTGGATGCCACGTGCCTGGGCTCATACCTGGCCCACAATAGGTCATTCAAGCAATCTTACCTGAGTGAATGGGAGGGGGCCTCTCAAACGACTGGAGACCTCCAGGTGACTCCCCTGGCAGTGTACGATGAGGGCTTCTGTGGGCCCAGCCCCCTTGAGGATTGAGGGCTGCCCACCCGGGGCCTGGAGCAGGCCAGCTCTGACCCTGTCCTGTGTGCACATCTAGGAGGGCTCTCTCAGAGGTGGCCTCGTGCCCGCTCCGGTGTGTGAGGGCATCTGCATAGGCAGGTGGCTCCCCTGCGGGCATGTGCGCTACAGGGTTTAGACAGTTGAGGGGCAATGTGGGGGTCCCTTGCCCTTGGTGGACATAGGACCCCCAAGGTCAAGGCCTGAGCAGCCCCTCCTCTCAGGGGTACTGTCCTAGCCCTTCTCTCTGGGGGATGGGACCCTCCGCCTTGTTTTGGTCTGCCCTGGCCCTGGGCACTAGCCAAGCAGATGCCTCCTGCATCCCCACCCCCAAATCCAAAGTGTAGGGGAGATGACAGTTTCAGTAAGTAGATGCCCAGGCTAAGCATAGCCCTGCCCCCCAAAGCTAACAATAGCCAGAGTCCCTCTCTCAGAGGCAGAAAATACCCAGCAAGTTGGGAATGGGCAGGCCAGGAAGCCAAGTGGAGCTCCTGTCTGGCCACCCAGGAGGTGGTGCAAGTGCAGGCAGGAAGGGGCCCCGGGCTGACTCTCTAGGGCAGTCCTGACATCCGGGCTGAATCATTCTGGTGAGGGCCGTCCTGTGCACCGCAGGACTTGTGGCCCCATCCCAGGCCTCCACTCTTCAGATGCCAGGAGTGTACCACTGCCCAGTTGTAACACCCGAAAATGTCTCCAGATTCTGTCAGACGGCCTGGGCTGGGTGACACACTTGTTTTCCATTGAGAACCACTGCTGTAGAACCCCAGCCCTTTGGAAATGGCAAGACCTGAGCCCCCTGGCCCTGCAGAAACAGGCGGTGAACAGGCCCTAGGTGGGCAGCTCCTGCCCTGTGGCGCCCTGCAGCTGCTCTCAGTGGTGTAGGCTGGGGTACCCATGGATGCCCCCTCATCAGCAGCTGAGGGGGTACACTTACACACTTAAGTACAAGGCAAGTCTGGTGCGGCCTGCCTGTCACCTCCTGCCATTTCCTGATAGTCACACTGGCCTCCCCACTGGTCCTCAGATGCACAGGCTAGTCCCAGGACCTTTGCACCGGCTGTGCCCTCTGCCTGGAATTCATTTCTCCTCCTCAGAATCTGTATGGCTCCTCCCTCACCTTTGCAGGACTTTGCTGGAGAGTCTGGCCTTTCTAGATCACCCTGTTTAAAATCGCATACTCACAGCCCTGCACATACACACAGGGCCTCTTCTCCACGACTCCAGTGCATCGCAGAATTGGCTTCTTTAGTACTCTGGCTCGTCCACAGCTCTCTCTCCAGCATTTAAATCAGTCCCTGGCACATAGTAGGTGCTCTAAAAAGGCCATGTGGAATCGCTGAATATTATTTCAAAGCCCCACAGCCCCCACCTGTTCTCCTGAGGAATTCAGAGGAGGAACGTCAGGGCCTCCACACACAGCCTGAAGTGGACAGAGCCGGGATCTGAACGTCAGACCCTAGGACATAAGGTTGCCATGCCCAGAACCTCTTCCGTCTTGTCTGCTGGGCACCATCTCCCCCTCCTCCAGTCCCTGCATCCTCTATCCTGCCTTTCACCCTCTGCCTTGGGCCCTGGCTCCTGTGACTGGTTTTGGTTCTGCTCTGCCGTGCCCATAGTGTGAGGCTCTGAGATGGGCAGTGAACACCTTAGGGTGGAAACGGACCACAGGCCACCATGGTACAAACCAACAGTGGTGCTGAGTTCAGGGGAGGTGCCTGGCCAGCCTACAAATCGGGGAGGCCTTCCTGGAGGAGGGGGCTTTCCAGCTGCAGCCTGGAGGGGGAGGGAGGGAAAAAGTGGAGGGGAGGGTGAGTGTGTAAGAGGGAAGGACCCACCGTTGGGGTCAGAAAGAAGATGGTGGCTCAAGGGGGAAAAGGGAAGATGTTTCATGGCCCGAGTGTGGAGAGAGGAAGCTGGAAGCTGGTCTTGGGGGCAGAAGGACTGAGTGTCAGTTTGCAGTTGTACTTGTCTGTGGGTCTGGGGAGGCCTTTAGAGGGGCTCAGCCCATGAGACAGGGCCCAGGACATGCAGCGTGAGCTCCCTCTGGCTCCTGCCTGGAAGAGAACCTCAGGGGCAAGGAAGGCCTGGAGGCTGGCAGCAGGGAGGTAGGTCACTGTGGCCCGCAGGCATGGGGAAGCCTCTGGTAGTGGCCTTGAGACTTAAAGGCTGGTGTGGCGTTTTCCAGAGGGACTTGACGTGGTTTGGGGGACGGTTGGTGGGGGGGGGTGGAGGAAAGCGGGGTATGGGAGAAACTGCAGGTTACTGGCTTTGACGGCTGGGTGGACGGAGAAAAGGAGGGGTAGAGGGAGGGAGCACCTTGAGCTCTCAGCAATCCCCCACCTCAAAAAAACATACGAATACACACAGTCTAATCTACCCTCGGCCGCAGCAGGAGTCTGTGAGCACCTGAGTCAGGCTGTGACGTCTTCTGCGCAGTACCCTCCACGGCTCCCACCTTACCTGGAGAAGAAGGCCAGGTCCTCTGCTCTGCCCACAAGGCCCTGCATGCTCTGCCCTGTAACCTCCCACCTCTTCCCATTCCCACCTTGACTCACTGGGCCACAGCCAGGCTCCGGCCCATCCCTACCTCAGGGCCTTTGCACGTGTTGTTCCCTTTGCCTTGGAGACCCCCCAGGCTCACCTCCCTGGGACCTCTGCTAAAATATCCTCTTCTTAGTGAGGCCTCCCTGGGCCACCCTGTCTCCATTTGCACACACACATAAACACACCCTCTCTCCCCCTCTGGCCTATATTCCTCCAAAGCCCTTGTGATCCCATGGGAACTAGGTGACAATCCACTGAATAGATGACCTGTTCTCTGAGTCTGTGTCGTCTTCGTTCATTAAACAAATTAGCAAGGACCCACTCCTTGCCCAGGGCAGGGCATGCAGCAGGGAGCCAGACCAAGCCGTGACGGAACTTTCCCTGCATCATTCCCCGGCTTGTGGCCAAGACAGACGTTCAGCAGCAGAGCCCCAGTCTCATCAGGGGAGTGGAATGTGGAGGCCCAGAGTTCTGTGAGTTTTCCTTACAGGGGAGAACTGTGCAGGCAGTCCTGGCAGGCAGAGCCTTTTGGAGGAAGAGGGAGGCCAGGGGCAGAAGCCCTGGCACTGTGTGTGTTAGATAGGGGCAGGCATGGGGTGAGTCAGGGACAGAACCTGGGGAGGCCAGGGCAGAGAAGGTGGCGAGAAGCTAGCAGGAGACCAGGGCCTGAGATGCCATGTGAGGACATCTGAGGCAGTTGGGAGTCATGGAGGATGGTAGGCAGGGAGTGGCACAGTTGGGTTTTCATTTTGCGAAGATCACTCTGGCTGCAGGGAGGAGGCTGGGGTGGAGGGGACTGCTCTGAACGGCCTCCAGCCCTCTGCAGTCCAGCCCTCTACTCGGCAGCCACAGTGACCTTTTAAAACTAACAAGGCAGACACCCCCCCGCCCCCCGACCCCGCCACCACTACAGTTCCAGTGTCCAGTGGGAGAGGGATATAAAGCAAGTTGGTGGATTGCGAGGCGGGCATGCTAGAATGAGTGCCCTGGAGGAAAAAGCCAGGACGGGATGTAGGAGTGCTGGGGCCAGCAGGGCCTCCCCGAGCAGGTTGCACTGTTAAGAAGGTAAGGCAGAAGCTGGGGCAAGAGCCCCGGTGTGGGACAGTGCCTGGTGTTTCCCTCCAGGAATGTGGGAGCTGAGTGAGCCAGGAGGCGCAGTGGAGGAGGGGAGGGCAGGGAGGGGCTGGGGCAGAGGCTGCGGGGCCTCGTGGGCTGCGGGGAGGACTTGGGCTTCACTCTGAGTGATGTGGGAGCTGGGGAGGCTTCTGAGCAGAGGAGGGCAGGTGGTGACCTGACTCAGGTGCTCACAGGTGCCCTCTGGCGGCTGTGTGGGGAACAGGCTGTGGGCAGCAAGGGTGGGAGCCTGGAGACCTGGGAGGAGGCCACAGGGCTGCAGCCGTGGGGAGATGAAGGAGCTGGACCAGGGAAGGTGCTGAGGACTGGGGAGAGGTGAGCAGATTCTGGAGGAGGAGCAACAAGAACTTCCTGTTGGTTGTGGAGGTGAGAGGATTGGGGTCCAGGAGGATGGGAGGGGTCCTAAGGGCCTGAGGGAGTGGGCTGCCCTCCACGGGCATGTGGGGAGATAGGGGTTGTGGAACTGAAGGCTTGGCAGGGATCCTGCCCTCCCAGAGCCCACAGTCCTTTCCCAGAGGAGGGCTGTGTGCCAGGCACTCTCCAGGCACCTGTACCGTCTCTGCAAGATATGTCTGTTACTCCCGAGCAGACGTGGGGCGATGGCTCAGAGAGGTCAAGAGCCTGGCTTGAGGCCACAAAGCAGATTCAGCCCTAGGACCCAGGCTTGTACCTACCCTGCAGCCTGCCACTTACCCACTCTGCCATGCCCCAGGGCTTCCTGGAGGAGATGGGCCTGTGGAGCTGGGCCCTCAGGCTTCTGGGTTGGAGGCAAGAGGCAGGAGACTCTAGTGCGGAGGGCGGGGCCATGAAGGGCCCAGCACGCCCTGTCAGTGCCCCCCAAAGGCATTCAGACTCCCACCCACTCGGGCAGAGTGTTGCCATGGCAACCACACTCTAGGGCAGGCTAGAAGCGCCCCCTCTCCTCCAGCATCTGGTTCTCCTCCTGTCACCCTCCCTGCCCTGTCCCAGGGCACCTGAGGACAGAGCCTGGGCCCCGTCGCCCAGCCCTGGCACTCCCGCTGCAGACTCCCCCTTGACTTGAGACTGACATGGGGATCTGATGCAGATGCAGAGGCCAGCTTCAGGGCAGGTGGGCAGGGTTGGACATGCGTGGGGTCCAGTCACCCTCTTGGCAGGAGGGCAGTGAGCCCTACCTTCCATGGGTTAAATTGGGACCACCCAGGTCCATTAAGGCTCTAGGTGAGGACAGACGCAGAGGCTCACCTGGCCCCATGGATGCGGAACCTCCAGGCATGTCCAGCCCTGAGGATGCTCAATCACACAGATACAGCCAGAGCCTGGTGGAGGGGGGCTCTCCCCACCCCCGGTTCCCCAGCTCCCCATGCCCAGCCTGAGGGGCCAGCCTGCCTGGCTTCAAAGCCGTTACCAATGGGGCTTTATTTTGCCAACATCTAATGGGAGAGAGATAAAAAACAATCCTCATGCCCGCCTCGCAATCCACCTCCTCCCAGGTCTCCAGGCTCCCTAAATATAGGTGAGGACTTTATTCTCCTCATCTACAGAATGTGGGTATGTATGTCCCCGCCCCCCCCCGCCTTACTAAATTCTCGTGAGGATTCAATGACATGTATGTGTCTGGTGCTCAGAATGGGACACGGAGGAGTCCGCCGCTGTCCCTGGCAGCCCACCCCATGGTTCGTAAAGCTTCCCCAAAGTTGGGCGGCCCAGGACCCTGCCTCCCACCCACCCCGTGGGTCCTGGCCCCCAGGTGGGTTGCTACGGCTGCTGTGACCAGAGTACCCCAGACCCAGCGCTTGAATAGCGGAAATTGTCTCACTGTTCTGGAGGACGGAAGCCTGAGCTCAGGCTGTCAGTAAGGCCAGGTCCTCCTGGGGCTGTGAGGGAGTCTGTCCCAGATGTCTGTCCTGGCTTCTGGTGGCTTGCTGGCAACCCTTGGGGGTCCTTGGATTGTAGACTCATCACCCTGATCTCTGCCTCCATCTTTCTGTGGCTTCCAACGTGTCTTTTTTTTTTGATGGGATGCACAATTCAGTCCAGAACACCCCCTTCCTAGGGCCTCAGTGATGGTCAGGCCTGGGTCTCCCAGGTAGCTCCCACTATCCATGTCTGGCCTTGCCTCCCCACTTAGGAGGGCACCAGGTGGCAGACGAGACTCCCCAGGGCCAGTGGGAGCATAGTCAGGCCAGGAGGAGAGGGACAGAGATGAGCCTCAGTCCCCAGCACCCCCAGCTCCAGCTCCGAGCCAGGGCTGGCTCTAGGGGTGCCTGGGGCTTCCTGGGGAGGGGGTTTCAGGGAGCAGCAGACAGCCTATGGGGAACACTTTCTGTACCCCTGAGGCAATGGTGCCTAGTTGGTGTGGGTCGGGCTTGGCCCCCAAGTCACAGGGCAGAGGCCCTGTCCCCAGGCATTCCCCACCACTGTCTTTACCTTGCATTCATTTGGTAAATAAATATTTGAGGAACTACTATGTGTCTAGGTGCTAGGAAATGGCCTTGGGAGCGTCCATTCTCCTGTGGGTACAAAGGAAATTAAATAAATTTTGGACAAATAAAGTCACAGAATAGTGACATGATCAGTGGTGGTGACAATTGCTACAGGGGACACTTTGCAGTCACTATGTTCCAGGCATGGCCCTGGGATGAATTCAGCATGTGGCACGACTGCCCTCTGATGCATCCCCATCTCACCCAGAGGAAAACGGAGACACAGGAGGCTGTGGGGTGGCGGGGGGTGCACAGGCAGACACTGACTACAAGGTGCTACCATTCACCTACATCTCTGAGGAGGGCACACCTGAGCTGAGATCCAAGGAACATGGGGATAGGGACGCAGACTGAGGAGGGCTTTGTGGGGGGAGCGGGGGAGCGGGAGCTGAGGTGTGCGTGGCCTCATGGGCCAGAGAGTGGGAGCCATTGCAGGGATTTAAACAGGAGAGTGGCATGTGGAGATGGTCTTTAAAAGAACTCTTCTGTGGAAATAATCCAAGTGTTCGTGAACAGTGAACAGATAAACAGAATGTGGGTTCATCTGCATGGCGGAATATTACTCAGCCATGAAGAACGATGTACTGACACAGGCTACAGTGTGGGTGGACCTCAAACACATTTTGCTGAATGAAAGAAGCCAGACATAAAAGACCATGTGCAGGATTTCATTCATAGGAAACATCCAGAAAGGGAATGCATAGAGACAGAAAGCAGATCAGTGGTTGCCAGCAACTGGGGAGTGATTGCTCATGGGGACGGGGTCTCTATTTGGGGTGATAAAGTTTTGGAAATAGATTGTAGTGTCAGAACACTGTAAGAATGAATAATGAATTGTATGCTTAAAAATGGTTGAAAGGACAAGTCTTATTATGTATATTTTATACCACATTTTTTAAAGGCCTCCTGGCTTCTGAGGGCAGCTCGGACAGCAGCTAGAGGGCATTTGGGAGGAGACCAGGGCCGTCTCGGGGGAGACAGTGATACCAGGTCTGGAGGGCAGCTGCTGAGGATGGACAGACTGATGGATGCTGGATGTTCTGGAGGTACAGACCCAGGGCCTACTCCTGAGTGAGACGTGCAGGCAAGAGAAAGAGGAACCGAGGGTTTAGACCTCTGGGGTTTCATCCCAAGGACCTGTGAGGACGATGGGACCACGGACTGATACGGTGGGCTTTGTTTTGGTCTAGTCAGGCTGAAGACGCCTTGGAGACCCCAACAGAGGTGTAGATGGTAAGGAGAAGCAGGGGTAGAGCAGGAACATGGGAATTGTCATGGTAGAGATGGTACCTAAATCCCTAAGGCTGGTTGGGATCCCCAAGATGGGGGTGTGGATGAGGAAGAGGCCTGGGGATTCCACCTGGGGTCTCACTGAGCTGGGATGCACCCTGGGAAGAGGGAGAGGAGCTGCATCACTTAGGCACGTGGTCCTTGTGGCCTGACCCGTGATGTGTTGTGCCGGGCACGCTGTGATGGTCCAGTGCTGGCCTTCTGTGTGCGTCGACTGTTGTCCCAACAAGAACCCTGCAAATTCAAGATGCTAAGGGAACTGGGGTGGGGGAGGGGAAAGGACTGGCTCAAGGTCAAGTACATGGCAGAGTAAGGGTCCAGACCCAGTTGGGTCAGCTGCCCCCCTACCTCCCGCCAAGCCTGGCTTAACTCCCTCAGGAAGAGCCAGACAGGGGAGTGTCCATCAGCCAGGGGTCAGTCCCTCCTCTGAGCCTGACCATGGCTGGAAGATGCAGTGTGGGGGAAAATGGGGTGGTGAGAAATGCCCCTCCCTCCCCAGTGCAAAATTGTAAATTGCTGTGAAATGAATAGAAAGTGGGGACCAGGGCGGGGTGGGTATCTTGCCCCAAGAGTGTGCTGCTCCGATCTTTATTTCTTGAGAACCTGTGCCAAGTTCCCTCAAGGAGCTCATGGTCTGTCTAGTGGGGAAGGTGGGCAGAATTCCTAATATAAACAGGTAATTTCAGGGGCAGTTGAGAGCTGTGAACCAAAAGGGCAAAGGGGTGGTGTGTGAGGGTGGCAGGGGTGCTTGGGGTAGGTTGCTCTGCTGGGTTGACTTTATAGAGTTTAACCCTGAACAGTGAGAAGCCACAGCAGGGATCCTGGGAGAGCATTCCAGGCAGAGGGAACAGCCCACGCAAAGGCTGGGGGCTGAATAGCGGCTGGAGCAGTCTAGGAACAGGAAGGAGGTACGTTGGAGAGCATGGTGGCACCAGATTGCCAGAAGCCTCTAGGCCCTGGTGAGGTGCAGAGACCCTGGTGGATAGCTGATGGGAAGCTTAATCCTTGGATCTGCATCATCAAATGATCCCTTAGCACTGACTGGAGGCAGGGAGGCTGGGAGGCAGAGGCCAGCGTAAGCATCCAGGGTAGCATGATGGTGGCTTGGTCCAGGGCCATGGCTGTGGGGTCCAAAAGTAGGTTGGTGAGACACTTTGGAGGCAGAGCCCTTAGCATTTGCTGATGGAGCCTAAAAAAGGCAATGGTGGGGAGGGGCGAGGAATGGAAGACGATCCCTAAGTTTGGGGTTTGAGAGGCATTCAACAAATACTCATTCAACAAATACCAGGCCTGTTTTAGAAGCTGGAGATGGG
Organism: Smutsia gigantea; assembly: GCA_032199065.1. NCBI lineage: Eukaryota > Metazoa > Chordata > Mammalia > Pholidota > Manidae > Smutsia > Smutsia gigantea. Next base: position 111,666 of record JAVSCE010017047.1, read on the forward strand.
CTGTGAGCAAAACAATCCAACAGTCCCTGCCTATGCAGGGGCCTTTCCACAGTAGAGATCAATAGTTACATTTGGACAAAGGCCTAAGGGAGGTGAGGGAGCAGAAGGAACTGCCAGGTGACTAACTGGTGGGCAGAAGCAAACTGAGAAAGTGGCAAGTGCAAAGGCCCTGGGGTGGGGCTAGGTATGGCAGGAGGGAGAAGTGGAAGGAGCAGGAATGGGATCGGAGCTAACTGGGCTGGTGGACAGGCTTTTGTTTCAGGGGAATGATAGTAGTCAGGCCGCTGCTGAGAAATTCCCAGCTGGAAATAAGAGATTTGGAAAGTACAGCTGACCCTTGAACAGGGTGTGGGGGGGGCCCCCTGTGCAGTTGAAAATCTGCATATAACTTTTGACTCCCCTAAAACTTAACTGCTAATAGCCTACTCTTACTGAGAATATCAACTTGATTCACATGTATTTCGTATGTGACACATATTACATACCATATGCTTACAATAAATTAAGCTAGAGAAAAGAAAATGTTTTTTCCAATTGTCACAAACCTCCAAAACATTTTCTAGTATATTCGTTGGGAAAAAAATCTGTAAATGAACCCGTGTGGTTCAAAACCGTGTTTGTTCAAGGGTCGTCTGCATTAGCTGGTGATGGTATCGAGACTGTGGGACAGGAGAGGACAGAGTCGGGGGGGGGCAGTTAAAACATGCAGTGGTGGTCCTCCTGAGAGAATGTGCATTTCCTGCAAGTACTTGGCTGCCTTGGCGCTGCTGAGCCAGGCCACACTCGGAGAACTGGGATGTACTGAAGCAAAGGGCAGAGAATACAGGTCTGTCTTGGTCTGCAACCTTGAGAGTGTCCCGGGGAGATGGAGGCAGCGAGAAGAGAGAAGGGGGGGACAGTGGGTCAGAACCAAGCCCTGTGCCCCTGGAGCAGTGTGCGGAGCTGACTGACAGGCAGGGGTGGGGAGGACTCCAGGGGAGACATACACAACCCCCTTCGCCCTCCCCTTCCCTCCAGGGCCACCTCCCATCCCACCTGCCTGTCTCCAGCTTTCCCCGAGGGCTCCCCCTGAGGGGAAAGAGGGGACTCAGTTGTCCCTGGTCCCCAATCTGTGGCACCAGCCAGCTGGATTCTAATTAGCTACCAGAGCAAGAAACAGGAAGCAGGGGAGCCAGGGGTAGGGGCTGGATTCCTGCCGAAGACCGGGATGCTGCAAGTCGGGGCCAGGATGCCTAGGTCCCCCATCCAGGACTCGACGCTGCGTGGGGAAGCTGGGCAGGGGAGACAGGAGGGCAGGGTCAGGACTGGAGATGGGGAAGAAACTTCAGGAGGATCTTTCTGCCCGGTGATGGAGGGTCTGAGGCCTGCCCGGGCGTCCGTCGGCCCTCTGTAGCCCCGGCATCCTAATGAGCTGTCCCTGCCACCTGAGGGGACTGTCAGACCGTGGGAGGAGCTCCTGGGCGTTCAGTTTGGGACTGAGGTGCCTAGGTGGGTGGGTCTGCTGCCGGGTGGGATGGGGGGTGCCGTGTAAACCAGAGGTCCTGGAGGAGCATCAGCCTCTGGCTCGAGGACGTGGCTTCTGTCAGATACAGACTGTTAGAGGAAGTGCTCAGGAGAGGAGCCTGGGGGCCTGGGGCCCCTCTCAGGAGCTGCCGGATGGAAGCGCTCGGCCACCGGTTGGAGGAGAGGGGGCCAGCCCAAAGGCCCTCTTCCTGGGCCCGCTGGGGGCTGAGCGCTGCCCCTTCCTGACTCTCCTCGTCCTCCCCAGGCTGGTGGGCTGGGCCGTGGTGCCCACCTGGTGATGCGGGGCAAGGCCCCCCGCACAGGCTTCTGAGCGCCCCGGACGTGCCCCCCGGCCAGCACCATGGCCCGCCTGGCCGCTGTGCTTTGGAGTCTCTGCATTACTGCCGTCCTGGTCACCTCGGCCACCCAAGGTAGGTGCTGCTGGGGCGGATGAGGGAAGGGTCCTGCCTCCAGGGTGCAGCTGGGGAGGCAGAAAAAACACTTGGTGAAGAACCACAGCCCCCACCCTACCCTTGGTTCTGGTGAAACTAGGCCAGGGAATATTGGAGATTACACCCCTGGGGGGTCCCCAGACCAGCCCCTCACCCCAGTACCCAGGGCACCAGGGGCCATGCCACCAGGGGTCACAGAGCCTGGGGCATGGGCTGTGGCCTTCTGGGACCGGGGCAGGCCTTCCTGGTGAGCCAATGTGCTTCTGTCGTGTATGTGTGTCTCTGTGATTACATCTCTGAGACTCTCGCTGGGAAGAAGGCTTAATTAAAGCATGCCCACTGACGTTTATTTAAAAACAACTAATTACCCAGCTCGGCCCTATGCCGGCCCAGGATCCTGCACACGCCACAATTACTGCCCCAAGCCTGCCTGCCCACCCTCACTGATGACTCAATTACTGTCCCCGTGGCGGCTGGATGGGGGCAAGGGCGGTGCGGGAAGGGAGGCAGAGAGAAGGGTGGCCTTGCCCCCTCGCCCTGGGGGCACAGTCCCATCCGGAGGGCAAAGACAGGTGGCAGACCTGTCCCCCAGTGTCCCCTCATAACACCCCACCCATCAGAAAGCCACAAAAGTGGAGGGGTCTTCGCTCAGCCGTGCCCCAGAGCCTTGGCATTGTCCTGGCCAGCTGGCACCCTCCGCTCCCCCAGCACCCATGTTCCCTGCCCATCCGGGTCCTGCCCCACAGCCCCAGCTGGTCCGGGAGGGGCCGCTTCCACCCCCAGACCCATCTGAGCCAGCCCTCCACCCCCAGCCTCTCCGCCAGGCCCAGGAAGGGCTAAAATTAGCTGCGGGAGCAGATGGTACTAGAGGAACACATGGAAAACTTTCTCCCAAGTTAAGACTCGACTCACCCCAAAAAACCCCGGGGGCCTAGCTGCTCTCCCCTCTGGGTCGCCTAGCAGGCCTGGGAGGGACAGGATCCTGGAAAGGGGCCTGCTTGGCTCTGCTGCCCCCGTGCACGGGTACTTCTCACCCGCAAGTGACTCCGCTCACAAGGGAGCCTGGGGCCACTGCCTCACCCTGCACACGCCACCCGTCAGCGTGGTGCTGTGAGGTGGGAGCTGCCAGCTCCTTAGAGACGGAACTGGGGCCACAGAGGTGGTCAGAGAATGGACGAGGCCACCAGCACAGAGTGGCCAGGCTGGGATTTAAACCCGACCATCTAAGTCCTGAATCAGAGTCCTCCGTCCCGTCATGGCACAGGATGGGGACCGATGTGACCCCCGACCCCTGACCCCGGGAGCTGGACAGTGACCCTGGGAGGTTGCCCAGGTGATAACCAGAAGGCCCCTCACCGTGCGCTGAGGCACCATGCTCAGCACGTCCTTCTAGAACATTCTCTGATACATGGAATCCTCCCAGCGCAGCCCTGGGCTGTCGTGTCTGTTTTACAGATTGGGAAACTGAGGCCTGCAGTGGCTGTTCACACCTGAGTGTGCCTTAGACTCACTGGTGGGCACACAGCTCCAAAGGCTCCTGGCTTCACGCTTGAGGCTCTGGTTCAGTGCCTGGGTGGCAGGGGGAGGCCAGGATCTGCATCCTCGACCAGCCTCCACACAACGCCGGTGCCGTTGGTGCCCAGGCCACCCTGTGAGGATCCCGGGCCCAAAGAACACACCTGGCCTATCAGCTGGGAAGCGGCAAAGGCAGGCTCTCTGGTCTTTTCTAGCACCTGAGTATGTTTCCTCCCAAGCCCTCTCTGCGCCTTGAGGGGCAGTGTGAAGTCAAGGGGGGCCCACGAGCGCCCTCCCTTCTGACACCAATTACAAGTCCACGTGTCCCCCGATCACCCTCAGACTGATGATTTGCTAGAAGGATTCACAGAATTCAGAAAAGCCGTTATATTCATGGTTACAGTTTATCACAATAAACAGAAAGATTAAAATAAGACAAAAGAAGAGAGGTGCATGGGGCAGAATCAGGGAAGTTCCTCCAAGCCTTGGTGACTAGTCTTTACCGGGGCTTGGTCATGTAGGTCCAGTTGTCCACCCACACGGCTTATCTCAATCTCCAGCCCTTCCAGAGGTCAGCTGATACCCAGAAGCTGCCCCGCAACCTACCCCAAATCACCCAGACCCCAAACTTCCCCTGCAAATCACACGGTTAGTGTGCTGGTTTACTAAAGCTGCTGTAAAAAGTATCACGGACAGGGCTACATAAGCAACAGAAACGTATCCCCTCACGGTTCTAGAGGCTGGAAGTTCAAGATCAAAATGTCAGCTGGGTTGGTTCCTTCCCAGGGCTTCAAGGTTCTCTCCTTGGCTTGCAGATGGCCATCTTCCTGTGTCTGCACATGGTCTTCCTGCTGTGCATGCCTCTCTGTCCAAATATCCCCTTTCAGAGACATTCTCATCAGGCAGGACACTCCAGGGGCTTGGAGGCACCCCCCCCCCGCACCCCCAGGAGCCGAGGGCAAAGGCAGACAGACTCTCCCTGAGCCAGGTTAATGGCCTTACTACATGGGGCGGGGTGCACGCTGAGAAGCCCATTTTGCAGGTGGATAACCTGAGGTCCGCTTGTTCATCATCCGGGATCCAGCTTAGCTGCAGGTGGCACCCCCTCAGCAGGGTCTTCTCCCACAGGCCTGAGCCGGGCGGGGCTCCCGTTTGGGCTGATGCGCCGGGAGCTGGCCTGCGAAGGCTACCCCATCGAGCTGCGGTGCCCAGGCAGCGATGTCATCATGGTGGAGAATGCCAACTATGGGCGCACAGACGATAAGATCTGTGATGCGGACCCTTTCCAGATGGAGAACGTGCAGTGCTACCTGCCCGACGCCTTCAAGATCATGTCGCAGAGGTGAGCGCCCTGCCCCACTGGGCTCCCAGGGCGGAGGGGTCACGGCAGTTACTGGGGTCCCTGCATAAAGCTCCCTCTCATCCCCTGGCCAGTGAACCCACTCACCTTCACTTTTATGCATTAGACACACGTCTCCTGAGCACCTGCTTGGTGTCAGGTCCTGTGCAAACAGCCAGTGAGACCCACCCCAGCCACATGAACCCTCATTCCAAAATTAGCAGGAGGCCATGGGGGCTTGCAACGTAAGGACAGGGTGAAGGTGTCCTGGGAGCTGAAGGGGAGCCCAGAGGTCTGCACACCTTTCCCTGAGGAGGTGACCTTTGAATACAGATGACAGTGAATGAGCAAGTGCTTGAGTGTGCGAGACTGTTTCTCTCTACCTGTGTGCTGGTGGGGGCGGGTATGCAGGCTGAGGCACTGCAGAAGCCTTTCCCTCACCCATGGTCAGTCCACTTAGAGCTGATCAGCTCTTCTTTCAAATTAATCAGCTCTTCTTTCAAATTATATCCAGATCTGACCACTGCTTGCACTACCAACTGCCCCGTCCCGGCTTGCATGCTCTCCTTGCCCACCTCCTGAATGTTACAGTCTGTTCCCTGCACAGTGGCCAGGGGGCGCCCGTGAGCGCCTGAGTATGGCACATCCGCTGCTCAGAACCCTCTATGCCTCCTGCCTCACTTGGAGCAAAGGCCCTGTGCGCTCTGCCCCGCCCTCTCCCGGCCCTCACTCCTCCACACTCCCCTGGCCCACTCAGTCCCAGCCACTCTGCCTCCTGCTCCTTACCCACGTCAGGCATCTTCCACTACAGGCCTCCTCTGGGCCTTCGCATTGGCTGTTCCCCGTGCCTGGGTACTGTTTCCTGACACCTGCAGGGCTCCTCCCTCTGGTGGGAGGGGCTGGGGTCCGACCTAAGTGCGCTCTCAGCTGAGGCCTCTGTAAAATCATAGCAACCCCCCTCAACCCCTCACCTGCTCCATCTTCCTAGCCCTAACTTCCATCCACAGTTCTGTCGGATACTTTGCCTCTTTATCACATTTCTTTGCTTCCCTCACTGGGCTGTCAGCCCCACAGGGACTGGGAGCAAGGCTGGGGCCAGCTCTGCAGTTCCTTGAATGCCTGTGGACTGAGGATTCTAGAATATGTCACTGGGTGGGGGTTGCTGGGAGCCTCCTGTTTGGGGCAGGGGACAGGTGTGGTCAGGAAGCTCAGACAGGTGGGCTGACTGGAGCTGCCTCACCCCCTCTGCTTTCCTCTCTTAAAGGTCTATCCCCCTCTGACCATCTGTCCCCGTCCCCCTTCTCATCTCGGACACCGCTGCGTGGGTAGTCCCAATCCTGCCTCTCCAAATTCTCCCAGCCCTCTTCTTTCATTCGGCACAGGCTTTGGGGTCTGTGGTATCCCCCACAGTCTCTTAGGGCAGAGACTGGCCCAGTTCCAGGGCACATGGGCTCTCAGTTCTGGGGGGACGCTGAGCAGTGTGGTTACCTTGGCTGAGGAACTGTAATGAGACCACTGCTCCGCTGTCTTAAAACCTGGGGGCTCTGTGTATCAGTTAGGGTGCAGCTCAGCTGCTCTGACAGAGTCACCCCAGAATAAATACAGTGACCCAAACAAGGTTGGAATTAGAAGACCCTCAGCACCCACTTCCCTCTGTCTCCATGCCTCCTAGCCTTGGTCGGTCATGTGCGTGTCCAGCTGCAGGGAAGGCTGGCACATGCAATCTCCAGCTGGAAGGCCAGCAGTTTTCCCTTTTCTTCTTGCTACTGAGGTAAAATTCACATAACATAAAACTCGTCATGTAGAAGTAAACAACTGAGTAGCATTTAGCGCATTCAAAATGTTGCATGACCGCCATCTCTATCTCGTTCCAGAACATTCCCATCACCCCAAAGGGAAACCCCGCCACTCCCCACCCCCTCCCCCAGCCCCTGGCAGCCACTGATCTGTCTCCATGGATTTGCCTGTTCTGGACGTTTCATATAAACAGAATCATGAAACCTGTGGCCCCTTGTGTCTGGTTTCTTTCACTCAGTGGTGTTTTCAAGGTTGGTCCACGATGTGGCACATGTCAGAGCGTCCTTCCTTTTCCTGGCTGAGTGATGTATGCGTGGGCCACATTTTGTTCATCCATTCATCTGTTGGTGGACATTTGGGTTTTTTCCACCTTTTGGCAACCATATGAATGACGCTGGTGTGGATATTCATGTCCAGGTGTCTGAGCACCTGCTTTCAGGGCCTTAGGGAATATACCTAGAGATGCAATTGCCGGGTCATAGGTAACTGTGCTTGACCGTCTGAGGCCAGCGTTGTTTTTAAAAATGGGGATTGAGGTGGGTAGGTGTGAGCATATCCTCAGTAGTTAATCACTTACTGCTTAAAGGCAGGATCAAAGAGAAGTTGTAAGAGTTCCATCTGCCCCTGTACCTGTCAGGAAGCCTCCCAAATGGCTTCCTGCATGCCCACGGTCAGGTCACTGTCCTGCCCAGCTGAGACCTTGGTTGTGAGGACAGACAGGAGAGGGGAAACCCCTTTTTGCTGTTGGGAAGTAGGCCTGCCTGTGTACATGTTAGCCAGACTCCTGAGAAGGTGTCGGGGTCTCAGAGCTCCCCATGGGGAATCAAGAACCACGGCTCTTGTGCTGGCTGCAAACCCTCACAGCAGTCCAAAGAACGGGACGTGTCCGAGACATGGTCCTAAGTGGACACAGACAGACAAACACTGTGAGCATTTCAGGAATAGCATGTCTGCAGCTACCACCTTGCCTGTGTGCGAAGGTGGCTGGGGAACAGGTTTACCAGGTGACATCTCTGGCCCAGCCCTGAAGTTCATGCCCTGCAGGGGCTGGGAGTAGAGGAACTCCGTTGTGCGGGGTGAGAGGGAGCAGGCAGGAAACAGAAAACAGTGCCCACATGCAAGACCCCTCGCCGCAGTCTCCACGGCTCCTTCCCCTCCTGACCCTGGAGGCCCCCCAGGTCTAGGCTTGTGTTTCCCCAGCTCCCTGTCTCCCCTCTGCAGGTGTAACAACCGCACCCAGTGTGTGGTCATTGCCGGCTCCGACGCCTTTCCTGACCCCTGTCCTGGGACCTACAAGTACCTGGAGGTGCAGTACGACTGTGTCCCCTACAGTGAGTCATCTTGTTCCTCGTGCAAACATGGGCCCTCCCCCCTCCCAGAAGCAAGCGAGGAGGAGACACCTTGGTCTGCCCCCTACACACCCGCCCACATGCACACAGGGCCAAGCTGGAGCCGGGCGCACGGGGGACGGCTGGCTCCCTTACGCATTCTCTCCTCCCGGGTGCCCTTGTCAACACTTGGTGCCCGCCCGCCTCCCGCAATTCTCCCCATTCACAGGGCAACTTCTTCAGCTCTTGTTACCCTGGCCCACTCACCCTGCTTCTCCATGTGCCCCTGGCCCGTTTATGCACTTCAAGGCCACACGTCTCTCCTCGTTCCCTGCACCTTGACCTCGATGCCCTCTATCCCTCTGCCTCCCTCTCCCTTCCCTTCCTGACCTCCCCCAACACTCCAGCTCTTCTCACTCACTCAGCCCTCGTCCTCTCTCAACTCCCTGTCCTTTCTCTCACCCTCTCACATGCCCCCTCTCCTGCCCCTTCCCGGTCCCGGAAGCTGTGGAGAGGCAGATGCCCCCCTGAGGCTGGGGGCGGGTCCAGTGTGAGGGACTCAGGGTGGCTTTCCCAGATTCACAGCTCCTGGTTGGTTCACACATTGCCAGGACAGCACTTCCTGTCTGCAGGGGACGTGCCACCACGTTGGACTGAGGGTGTTCCCCCCCACCACCACCCAGGAAGCCTGAGGAAGGTGATCTAGGGAGCCGGGGCCTGGTTTTCTTGCATCTGGCCAAGGGGAGCGAACAAAGACAGGGTCTCTCCTCCTCAGCACCCCACCCTCAACACGGCCCCTCTTTCCTGCTCTCATGGCCCCTCCCTTCTCCCCACCGCCCATTTCCCCCAACCCCAGCTTCATGTGGCCAGCCTGGAGGTAGGGCCTCCGGGCAGAGGTGGGTGGAGGCAGAGCCACCCGGATGGCGAAATGTGGGGGGGCGGGGGCGGGGCAGCAGGAGGCCCTGTGACTTCCCCTCCTCTCCCTTCCCACCCCAGCCTTCCCCCTCCACCTTTGATTTCTCCTCGCAGGTGATGGCCTATTCGCCAGAGTGGACAGGATCGCTTACGTGCTTCCATAACTGCCTTCTTTCGCTCCTCACGCTTTCCTTTCAGCAGCCACTGCCCGAGGGGGATGCCCAGCTGATCCTGGAAGCCTCCCCACAGCACTGGGGACACCGCCCAACCCCATGGCTGGGGCAGTAGGGAGGGTGGACACGAGGCAGGAGAGCACAGCACAGTAGGGAAGTCAGGCTGGGTGGGACGCCCAGCCCGGCTCTTGGACTTTCTGGCTCGGAAACTTGAACAAAATGATTTTATTTCTCTGGGCCTCTGCAGAAGGAGGGAGGAGTCCGAGAGATCATACATGCGAAGCGCCTGGCCCCGGGCCAGCCACAGAGCCCGCTCCTCGTGGCAGAGTGCTGGGGGTAAACTCCCCCTTGGGCAGAGGTCTTGTTTTCACCCGCCAGTGCCCAGACCAGAGCCTGGCCCAGGACGTGCTCAGTGATGGTACAAGTACAGGGGCCCTGCAGGCCAGCTGAGCTCCTGCCTTCACCTGTAAGGACGGGAGGGTATCAGATGCCTTCTCCCAGACGCTGCCAGGTGTAGAGAGAATGTGGGTAAGGCTCCTCCGGAAGCCGTGGGCATAAAGGAAACGTGCCCGCTTTTGCCAGCAGTGTGGTCTCAGCCACTCCGCTTTCCTGCATAGAGCCTGTTTCCCCATGTGTAGGTGGGGTTCTCAAAAGACTGCCCTGGGGAGTGCCTAGTATGGTTCCTGACACCTAGCAAGTGCTGGGCACTTGGTAGTCACTGCTTTTATTGTCACTCATCATGACTTTTACCAGATATTATTGCTATTGGGAATCAAAAATAAAATCGATGACAGGTGATGAGCCCAGGTCCTCCTGAGGCATGCAAGATAAAGAGCAGGGAAAAAAAAATCCCCTGGTCTGAGTGGAATCCAAACCTACTGGGCACCACACAGGTAAAGGAGCAATAAAAAAGTTAGAGGGACTAGGAGGAGGGGGGCTTAGACACCTCGTAGAGCTGAGCCCCTGAGCATGGGTTGGAGGTGGGGCGCACAAGCCATGGAGACCAGGAGGGCTTTGGGGAGGGAGGGCAGCGCAAGCCCTGGGGATGGGCAGCCCCCGGTCTGAGGGGAGAGAGCTGGCCTGAGCCCGGGGGAGGCAGGACACACGCACACACATTGTGAAAACCTATGGAACACACAGGGCCGGGTACAGGCAGAGCTGAGAGGCCGGGCTGGCTCCTGGTACCAGGGTGACGGAAGCTTAGGCTACAGAACAGGGAGGCCAGGTACTCACTTGTCCCCCAGATGTTCACTGAGTATTTCCTGTGTGCCAGGCCCTGGGTGAGTGCTGGAAAGGAGCCAAACGCCCCCCCTGTAGAACTCCCTGCTTGCAACTACAGAGAGAGCAGGGTGGCAGGAGAGTGAGGCGCTGGTCCGAAGGGCCAGGCAGGCAGAGCCTGGAGAGGGAGTGGGGAGTGGGGAGTGGCCTGGGCAGCCGCGTGCCCTGGACTTCCAAGGCTGGGGTGCCCCCAGTGCTGGTGTGGGCAAGTCGGGGCTGGGTGCAGGGGCCACTGTGGGAAGGGTGTGGGGGGACATCCCGCCCACACGCACACACTGGACAGGCCTGACTGACGCTGGATTTGCCTTGCAGCTGCACAGTCTAACCATGCCCCCTTCCTCCCCCAGGTGCAGCCTGCCCACCGGGCAGTGAGCAGGGGAGCTCCTGCTCCCGGGCCCCCAGTGGGGGGCTGGGCAGAGAAACTGAGCCTTGGGCTGGCCCTGGGGGAGCGGGGGAGCCTGTCTGTGCCCCCACCTGCTGTTGCGCCCCTTCTGTGACGTCTGGCCCCAGCCTCTTCCATCTCTGCCTCCGCCCCCACCCCTCACCAGCCTCATCTGAGGCCCAGGGGGCTCTGTCTGCCTCTCCGTTATTCTCTGTCCAACTGCAGCGCACTCTGTGTTGGCTTTTTCTGGGTTGTGAGGGTTTGGGGGGAGTCAGCTGGACTCTAGAGGCCGGCACAAAAAGGGAAGGCATTCAGTGTGTGCTCCCAGTTTGGGGCGCCCAGGCCCTCAGGAGGCACTGAACCCCTTCCCCTGGGCCCCTGGTTCTAGCAGGGCAGCAGGCAGGGTAGGAGGGGGTCGCACCCCCACTGCCTCCCTGGTGCCCCCCTAGCCAGAACCCGCCTCCCAGCTGGGGCTCCCCCGCCCCAGCACTAGGCCCCACTGCACAGAGGGCACCCCTGCCTGTCCCCCCCTCCCCTTTCCCCCATGTCTCTCTTGGTCTCTGTCCTCAAGTGTCTCCCCGTCCCTGTGACTGTCTCCCTGACATCATCCCCAGAGGAAGGGACTTGTGGGAGGGGGCTGAGTTGATGCTGCATTTGGGGTTGGGGAACCAGGAGTTGAGGAAAGAAAGGAAAAGGGGGCATGTTGCCAGAAAAGAAAACAAAAGCAATTTAATCTTTTTTTTTCTCTTTTTTTCTTGCACATTTTTTTTTTCAATTTGTTTTCTCTCTCTCTTCCGATGCTTAAAGTAGAAGTGGAGCAGAAAGGTAAACGCACTGTTAACCAATGCTAACCCCTAACTCACACTTTGTTCTCACCTGTGCCATACGTATGTGACCTGCCCTCCCCTCTTGCCCCTTCTTCTCCCCGACGGACTTGGTCCAGTCGATATCCCCCACCCCGGGTGTCCTGGTGGGACCAGCCCTGGTGTGGTCAGGTGACTTCTCTCTCTCCCTCTCTCTCTCCCTCTGTCTCTCTCTCTGTCTCTCTCTCCCTCTCTCTCTCCCTCTGTCTCTCTCTCTGTCTCTCTCTCCCTCTCTCTCTCCCTCTGTCTCTCTCTCTGTCTCTCTCTCTCCCTCCCTCTCTCCCCTCTCTCTCTCCCTGTCCCTCCCTCCTAGTCCCTGGCAGTTGCTGGGGGACCTGCCCTTCTCTCATACTTCTTTTGCCTCCTTCAGGAGAAGTGTGTAAGCATCCAGGGCGGGTGGGGAGGGAGGGACCCCCTTCCTTGGCTCCTGAAGGGGGCGGAGGGCACCTGTGAGCCGGGTAGACTGTCTCTCTCCTCTCTTCTTCCTGCTCCAACTTTTGTTACTTTTTGTGCCTGGGGGAGGCGGGCTGGCGGGGACACCTTTGTTTTCCTTTTTGGGAGCAGATTCCTCCTCTCTCTCGGGCTTCTGGTGGCTTAAGTTCCTTCTGGTTTGGCGTTTCCAAGGCCCAGAGCTGTTTTGGAGCACGGAGCACCAGTTTCCCCCACCCCCAGCCCCCAGCCCCCATCCTTGACTAGCGGGGGGACCCAGCCCTGGGTAGGGGTGTCAGCTTTCCCAGCCCTGGGAGGGTAGCCTTGTCAAATCGCGGGCGAGGGGGCAGGGGCGGGCCTCTTGGTTGGGGGGAGCGGGGGTTGGGGGAGCGTTTTCTCTGGTTCTGAAACACTTGCGAGGCTGCAGTCAGGGTTTCTTCTGGGCTGTTTTGGTTAGAGGACCAGGGATAAGGGGGCCGGAGGAGGTATAGGCCTGGTCTGGGGACTTCCAGGAGCACCGTAATTTCTTGCGGGTTTTACCTTCAGCCAGGGAGGTGAGAACCCCACGGTGGGTGGAGCTGGCCGTCATTGGAGAGGCGGGGCTGCAAGTGGGGGGCTTTGAGGGAGGAATAGTGGAGAGAGTCTCGTTTTCCCCTGAAAGTGTGGGGAAATTGACAGCTCCGAGGCTGGCAGCTGGGAGCAGTGCTGGGTAAGACGTCCTTTCAGGATCTCTTCTGCCTTGAAATTACGGTGGTTTGTGGAGCGTCCGAGGGAGGTGGGGCGGGGTCCTCCGAGCTGCTCCCCTCTCCAGTACCCCCTCCCCATCTCAGGCCTGGGCCGCCAGCCCAAGGCCCAGGCCCCCCGCCCCCGCCCCCACTCTCTCCCTGTCTCTCTCCTGGAGTCTCTCTCCCACCCAGCACCAGACGCTCTTCTTGCAGGCTCGGTGGTGGTTTGGACACAGCGACCCTGGATCTTTTCTCTTCGAGGGGGCGGGTGGCGGAGAAGGGAGGGACGAGGAGGTGTTGGGAGCTTGGTGCTGGGGAGGGGTCCTGTCAAAGGCCCCAGGCAGACCCTTCCTCATCTTCTCCCCCTTCCCCTGGGTAACCTCTAACCACATTTTCCTCCTCCACGCCCTTCTCACCAGGTCAGGCACTGAGACCTCCCACCGCCCCCCTCCCTCACACAAACTCATCCGCTCAGGCGCCAGAGAGCTGGCAGGGGGGGCACTGCTTGGGGAGAGGGGAGATCTGGGCACAGAGGAAAAGGGCGGGTGCCAGGTGTGCTGGACAGAGGGTGCAAGCCAGCCCGCAGGGCCCTGGGGACAGGGAGATGGTGGAGTGCCAGGAGCCTACTGGTTCCTGCCCACCTCTGTGCCCCAGGCTCCCCTCCCCTTTCTAAAACAGGGAATGTTCCTGACTGCTTTGTGCCAGGTGACCCTTGAGCCAGTCTGTCCCTGATGCTGTGAAGGGAGGGCTGGATACCCCTACCCCCACCCCAGCCTGCTGAAGAGTGATGCTGGAAGTTGGGGAGTGTCTTGTCCAAGCCCCTCTTGCTATTGGGGCTGCCTCCCAAGCCGGCACCAGGTCTCAGCCATCCTTGTCCCCCACCGGGCCAGCTTCTTTGGTCACAGGCCAGGCAGAAGCAGAGAATTCACTGCAAACCCTCACCCTGGCCTTTCCATGGGTTCTGCTAGCAGGGAGGGGAGCGAGAGGCCCCAGCGTCCTGGATGGGGGTGTCTGGATGGCACCACTCTGAGTCTAAACCCCTACTGGGTCAGTAAGGGGAGGCTAAGAGTAGGTGGTATGGGGATGTGATGGGGTAAGGGGTGGGCAGGCCAGCGGCGGCCAACGAGATGCAGTTGAGGTTTTCCTCCTTTTCAGGGAATGGGGGGGTGGGGCGGGGCCCCCCACCTTTCTGACATCAGCGCTGCCTTGGTCCCTCCTCCCGAGCCGGGGATGGTTGCAGGTAAATCGGGGTCCAGGGCAGGGGAGGTGGGGAGGCCTGGCTGGGTTGGGTGGGTCTTTATCCTAGCACCTGGTTCCCTCCCTTGCCCCCTCTGAGGTGGACCTGGGGCTGCCCCCCCCTGGGGGACCCTCAGTCGGGCCTGGGCCTTGGAGTGAATTCTCTGCTCACCCCTCTCTCCTCTGCCAGCACTAACCCGTTCTTCCCAGGTGGTTTCCAGTATGCCTCCCTTGGACTCAGGACCTCGCCATGGCCCTTCCCCACCTTGTCTCTCTTCCCTCCACACAGCTCTCCTTCCCCCTTCTCCTGGGGAGTCCCCTCACCCCCCACCCCTGTGCACCAGTGTCAGTGTCTGCTGCTGAACAAACCCCATGAGAGACCCTGCCGGCTGGGGGCAGGGCTGGGTGTCCTTGGGGAGGGGCTGGAATTTTCCAAAAACCCTTCCTCAGCCTCTGATTGCGTGGGGACTGGGTGTGGGGGGGCCACAGGCTGCATCAGGAACCTTGGATGCCTTCCTGACCCTGGAATAGGGGGGCACTCCGGGTACCCACAGTGGGTACCAAAACATCACTCTACCTTGCAATTTTTGCAGGAGGAAGAAAGTGGAATTAAAAAAAAAAAATCTGTCCTGGTGTGCTTGGTGAAGGATGGGACCCTCAACCCTAGCTCTTCCCTAGGGGGCGGAGACCACGGCCAAGCCGCCAGTGGCTGCAGTGAGATCTTTCCGCCCCCACTTACAGCACTTGAGGAGGTCTCTGGGAGGGCTCTTGCTAAACCCCCTTATCCCCAGCCTGTGGGGTCTCTAGCAGCCAGGGAAGGAACGAGGGGCACCACCTCCCCCCACTAACCCTGCTCTTAATGGCCTCCAGGGTTGAATCTCCAGGGAGAGGGGCAGCTGGGCGGGGCGGGGGTCCCAGCCTGAAAACCCCCTTCCCATCACCAGCCCTGCCAAGCAACCGTGACTGCAGCAGCAGGAGGGGACGGCCTGGGTTCTCCGGCCGTGTGACCAACTTGCCTCTCTCTCTCCCCTTCCCTCGCCCCTGCCCCTCCTCTCCCACGCCCTCCCCACCCACCCGCCCGGCCCCAGTCTTCGTGTGCCCAGGGACCCTGCAGAAGGTGCTGGAGCCCACCTCGACGCACGAGTCGGAGCACCAGTCTGGCGCGTGGTGCAAGGACCCGCTGCAGGCAGGCGACCGCATCTACGTCATGCCTTGGATTCCCTACCGCACGGACACGCTGACCGAGTACGCCTCGTGGGAGGACTACGTAGCCGCACGCCACACCACCACCTACCGCTTGCCCAACCGCGTGGACGGTACGGGCTTCGTGGTGTATGACGGCGCCGTCTTCTACAACAAGGAGCGCACGCGCAACATTGTCAAGTATGACCTGCGCACGCGCATCAAGAGTGGGGAGACCGTCATCAACACAGCGAACTACCATGACACTTCGCCCTACCGCTGGGGGGGCAAGACCGACATCGACCTGGCCGTGGACGAGAATGGGCTGTGGGTCATCTACGCCACCGAGGGCAACAACGGGCGGCTGGTAGTGAGCCAGCTCAACCCCTACACGCTGCGCTTCGAGGGCACGTGGGAGACGGGCTACGACAAGCGCTCGGCGTCTAACGCCTTCATGGTGTGCGGTGTCCTCTATGTGCTGCGCTCCGTGTATGTGGACGATGACAGCGAGGCGGCCGGCAACCGCGTGGACTACGCCTTCAACACCAACGCCAACCGCGAGGAGCCTGTCAGCCTGGCCTTCCCCAACCCCTACCAGTTCGTCTCCTCCGTTGACTACAACCCTCGCGACAACCAGCTCTACGTCTGGAACAACTATTTCGTGGTGCGCTACAGCCTGGAGTTCG